>JANFAE010000629.1:0-50558 GCA_024613145.1 Pisolithus marmoratus | reverse complement strand
ACTGGCCTATATTTTATGACAAGAGTTTTACTAATTCTATCTCAGAGCCCATCTGCAACTTGCTCACATTACTCACTTGGTCTTGTGTCTGGTGTGCAAATGTTTGCATCACAAAGTGATACCTTCAAAAGACTGATTCAAGCTCTATGTAGCTATGCCTGCTGCATGCACTGTGTTCAAGCAGTGCAAATGCGAGGAGTGCCTCGAAAGAGACACAAATGGCATTCGGATTGATGCACGAGTCATGCCTGCACATCTAAAAAGAGTCCAAGACGAGCACTCCAGGTGCAAAGTCGACCCTTCAAAGGACCTTGCTGGCCATCTCTTTGCTCTTACCCTTATGGACGACGGACCCAATCCTAATGCTACTGCTGATAAGTTATGGAAATCACATGCTCAGTACCAGAAAGCAGGACCTAGCAGTGATGTCGTAGCTGGCTCACTTGCTACCCTCCAAATATCTGACATCACTGATAGCCTCAGCCATCTCCAGTTACATGATGCTCCATCAGCATACCCATTGATTGCCCATGATACATCATCCAGCACTCGACCACCCGGTGAGCCCTGGACTGTGTCCCAGAGCAGCTCCCATCCATCCACCTCCATCATAGCTGGGCACAGACTTCCAAAGAAGGACTGTCATCGATGTATGGTGAAGGCACTTGAAATCCTTTCCAACATCGAGGCTCGCAGTCAGTGGTGTTTCCACCTTTTGTTGGACAATTCCAATGAGCACATACCTTCCACCATCAGGCAAGAGCTTGAACTCCTGCGCTGTGCCATGGAGGGAGTTAAGTGTGATCATGACTTGGTTAACTCTCACAAGAAAGACATTATCACTGACCTAGACAAGCTTGAGGCGCAGCTGAGGTTACATGAGCCCTTGGAAAGCTTCTTGACAGACACAGTGTAAAGATTGATGATAAAAGGAGTGTGGGAGGAGTCTAGAATAGACTCCAGTTGGAAGGGGGGTCCTAGTTCGACCCAGGGAGCTAGAGTTGCCTGGTAGGGAGTCAAAGAGTGGTGTGAAAAGACTGAAAACGCGCCCTAAAACCCAAGAGAGACTCAGGAAAACATGTATAGCACATCAGGAATGGAGAAAATAACATTCTGAGCCCTCAGGCTCAGAATTCGGTCTGTTTTGTCTCTATAAGAGCCTGTTCAGAAACCTGGGATTGTGTGAAAAACCAGCATGTATAGTTGTTTGGATGGTCCAGCACAGCGGCAGAGCTATTAGCTGAGTTTGAAATTCAAACCTTGTTTTCCTGAACCATGGAACATCAACTCGAGCATACTGATCTTCAGTGTATCTGGGCGACTTTAGCATCCTTAGTGGTGTTCATTATTCAGTCTGTGATCCCTCTTCCGATGCCTCCCAAGAGCAATAACGACTCCAAGACAGTTGCACGATGGGTCACAGCTGAAGAAGAACACACTGCAAGCATTTCACAATTTTTCTTCAGAAAACATGCTGAAAAAATTGAAGAAAGTGATACTCTTTTTTGACAGGTGTTGTCAAAGAGAAAAGGAAAAAATAATATTCTCTTTTCTTTGCATGACTTGCCACAAAACATTGATTGATGGTAATACCCATTAGTGTACAAGTTAATCAGCACTACCATCAATCCATGTTTTTCCACAGAAAAGACAAAGAAAACAAAATATTATATTTGCATTTTTTCTGTGAACACAGCCCAAATAAAAGAGTATCTCTTTTTTCCATTTCTTCAACATATTTTGGCATGAAGAATTGTGAAATGCTTGCAGTGACAGCTTGTCAACTTCCTGCACCAGCATCGTGCAGAGGCATCGGATGGAATGGGGAACTTCAAGTCTCAAACATACAATCAGCTGGCAGCTGCCATTGCACCCTATCGCACTGCAGGGACTCCTGCGAAGATGACAGCACAATGCAAAAACAAATGGAAGGCGGTATGTGATCTATTGTTTAATCATATGATTTTATTGTTTTGATCAATGCACGATATCCAGCTCAGGCATTTGTATACTGAGATAGAAAGGTATTGAAGGACATCTGGAGGACATTGGGACAATGAGAGAGGTGCTGGGGTTGTTGGTCCTGATGTGCAACAGGTTTGGGATACATATACACAGGTCAAACCATTCATAAAGTATATTATATTCACCTGACTGACGGCCATCATTTCAGGCACACAAAACTCTTTGCCCATACAGGAATATGGGATGGCTGCTGTATGATTTAATGCATGAGATTATGCCGAATGGGGTTGCAAACGGTCAACACGCATTCAACACCAGTACTGCTGCCCCTGCTACTGCCACATCGACTGCCATCACTGCTGAAAACAATACCATGATGGACCCTCCACCCCCTTCTACTTCCCTTCTGACACCGTCCACCCTTAGCTTATCTGCAGATGGTGCTGTGACTGCCACCAGCATGGGTCCCCCCCGCTCCAACACATCAAGCCAAGGCAAACGCTGCATCGCTGAAATCAGCGACACCGACCCTGCCATAGCATCAAGCTTTAGGGAGCTACCATTCACCCCCACTGTGTCATCCTCTGCCGATGTAGGTCCTGCTGTGAAAAAGAGGAAGGGGGCCATGCCAGGTGAATCTGCTACTACAATGTCGATGGCTGATGCGATGGAAATTGCTGCTACAGGCACTTCGTCCTGCCCGTCTCAGTCAAAGACGGCAGTGGCACCCGCCAACACTCCGCACCCACTGTTGGTGAATCTTGTAGGCGCTGTTAACAACCTCACAGGTACTGTAGATTGTACCATGCAGCCAGCAGAGGAGCAACAGAGTACGAAGAAGCAACAAGCCATCCATATCTTGGAGGACGAGCATGGCAACTTGCCAATCAAACAACGTATTTTGCTTCTGCACCTCATCAGTGAAAATGACTACATCGCAGACATTTTAACTCTGATCAACCAAGAGCACCGCCTCACATATATTTTAGATTTACTTCAGAAACATGGCAGCGGCTCATCGTTTAGTTTTGATCTCAGTAATTAGTGGAAATGTCTTTGTATTTCGTTTGTTTCGCTAGCTCCACTGTAGCCATCTCAATAAATTCATTTGCAGTTGTGAAATGATACATTTGAAATGGTGAACAGCTAACATGAAAATACAAAAGCTAGTTATCATTGCAATCTGCAGGAAGATCCGTGTAATCCTCATCGTCCCTCTTGATCTCAACTCCCTCATCCTCTGATTCCTGCACAGCATGGCCATAGTTACCCTCCCTGAGGATATGCTGGTAATCGTCCCACATCGCACTTGCAATGCAGTCATGCATTGTGCTGGCCTCATCATCTGGATCATCATGACTTACCTCTGACCACTCAGCTCCAATCGGATCATCAACTGCACAACCACCAGCAGCCGTCGAGTCGCTCCCTGGGATTGGACCTTCAGTAGGATTGTGAGAAGAGATGAAATTATGAATTGCACATAGTGCACTAGGAATGTGACCCTGCATTGCCAGGTCATATTTGGGTGCAAGAAGTAGGATGTGGAATCGTTGTTTGAGCATGCCAAAGATCCATTCAATGGTGTTTCACGCAGAGGCGTGTTGCAGATTGAAAACTCTTCTTTATTAGTTGGTCTATTAACTTTATCAGACAGCAAGCTCTAATTAAGACATTTTGCTTACCTTTGATGTGTACGTCTCCACTCAGCAAGGTGATATTGGATGTTCCAGTAGGGAATGAGAAGTTCGGATCACAGAGGGAAACCGGTGTCGGCAAGAAAATACTTCCCTGGAGGAATGTGGAGACCCTTAGTACACACATCCTGGTAGATATGTGCATCCGTGGCCAAACCTTCCCACCCAGTCAACGTGTAGGTAAAGAGTAGGTTGAAATCGCATGTGAACAGACAATTTTGCGACATAAAACCCTTGCAGTTGTGGTAAGCACCACGTTCAAGAGCCCTGGGCACTGTGTGGATGTGGCTGCCATCCAAGGCACTGATAACTCCCCTAAAAAAAGGCCAGAATCAGGGGTTGTTCTGGATATGACTGTGGACTTTATCGTTGTCTGGGAGATGGATGTATTGGGTATAAAATGGCGGGGAGGAGAATATCAGAAGCATTTTATGAAAGTACCTGTAACGCTTCAGGAGAAGAAGTTTCAGTAAGATGGAAAACTTACCGGGAAATTGTCGCATTGGAATGCTGAAACCGTTCACTGACATGGCAAATAGTTAATCCAGTGACAGACATGTACAAAAAAATAGCCACTTGTTCCTCGAGCGTGATGAACTTTGAATTTCCATGACCCTGGGCACGTAAGTCGCCTATAAGCTCCACGAAGATGGGTGCGTACATTCCTAGCTCGCAGCAAATCTGGTCTTGGTGCCCCACAAGAAGCTCAATCACCCACCCCTCGCCAGAGAGGGCCGAGGTATGGTATGGTTCTGGGGCCTTTCTTCGATGCTCTGGAGGCTCTAGAGGCTGGATAATAATTGCAGCCACACATGCTATGAGGCTTATGATCAATGCCATGAGATGCCAGACATGCTGCTGGACTTCAGGTCGATGATAGTCCATACCACACAAGTGATTATCAATGCTGTTAGTAAGCAGCCATATTTAATCTCAGACACCATCTCTGTCTCATTCTAAGCGATGCCCATGTCAAGTGTACTCCAGGTTTCGCAACTACCTCCAGTTGCCGAACAGGCTCTAATGTGTCTATTATTTTTCTAAGTATGTACAGTGCTCTCGAAGTGGTCGCACAGGCTTACATAAGCCCAACACATGCAAACATGAAGTAAAAAAAAACAAAAGAAAGAAGAGAAAACAAATCAGTAAGTAAAAACAGTGAAATAAAAGGAATATCCTAGTAGGGAGGATATTCTCCCTACAATGGTCTTATTCAAAATTGGTAAGTTCTGTTTATACTAGTAGAGTTATGCTGACTGCAAGATCATTTAGACGACCAGCATCGCCTGCCAGTTGAACACATCGATGTTGTCACACAGGTCGCAACTCTTATTGGCATCATGTGCAGTGTAATCATGGGTGTGGCCGAATGGGGTGGCAACTTCATCATGAACGCCCTTTCACTACTCCTCTACCTCATATTTCAGCACAATGATGGGACTCTCAGCATCTCACATGAGAATGTTCTGAGGCAGATTCCATCAACTATGCAGAGTGCCTTGTCGAAGTTCAGTCTTACCTCAAAGGTAGTTCCATATGTGGTCTGTAATTGCCATTGTACATACTGGCTGACCTATGTTCCCGGGTCTGTGACACTGTGCTATCCTGCACAGTGTACAAATCACTTAACACTGGAGACCATATGTGGTGAAGAACTCTTGGACATTTTACCCAATGGCAAGTGGCGGCCAAAGAAGATGTATTCTTACCATGACTTCAATGACTACCTCGCCAACTTATTAGGAAGAAAGGAAATTGAGACAATGATGGATCAGGCATGCGATGACCTCGCACAATCCCTTTCTTCGCTGCTACCCCGATTTGTCAAGAACCCATTTGAAGCCCAGTTCCTGTGTGCATTTGGTGGCCCCAAAACTGGAAAACTTTTTATTGATTGAGGCGACGAGGGACATTATGCCTTTGCCTTGCATGTCGATTTTTTCAACCCCAAAGGCATGACACAGCGTGGGGCAAGCATGTCATCTGGTATTATCTCCATGGCATGTCTCAACTTACCCCTGGATGTTAGGTATAAACTGGAAAATATGTATCTTGCAGGCATAATTCCAGGACCAAAACAACCATCCTTGGAGAGCCTGAACCACTATATTCACCCCCTCATAGCTGACCTTGCAGTGTCATGGGAGTGGGGTGTCTGGTATTCAAGTACTGTGAATCATCGGAATGGCCATGTCACGTGTAGCACCATAGCACTTGTTGTTTGTGATCTCCCCACTGCTCGCCACCTCGCTGCTCTCGCTGGAACAGGGAGTCATTTCTTTTGTGCTACGTGCAGTTGTCATCACAAGCTTAACTATGGTTGTGTTGACTTTGAGAACTGGGTACTTCGAGACAAGGACAAGCTACACTGTTATGCAGAGCAGTGGAGGGATGCCCCTACATCTGCTGAGCATGAAAGGCTGTTCAAGCAGTACAGTGTATGCTACACTGAGCTTTGGTGGCTTCCATACTGGGATCCAGCTCATCAGCTTGTAGTTGACTCTATGCATTGTCTCCTAGAAGGTCTCATACAGCACCACATGCGAACGTTGCTCAATCTTACTACAGAAACTACATCACCCACTCAATCAACACTTCCCACCTTCCATTATAACTTCGAGACTCTGGATCTGGATGTCGCTTCTAGTCTCTACATGACCACTAAGGAGGTGGGCCAAGTGTCTGCAATCCATGCACTCCTGGTTGCCCAGGTACCAGGTGACGCTGTCCAGGTCACTGCATCATTGGAGAAACTTCAAGACTCCCTGGTACACAAAAACAAGTCCTCACTGTGTTATGTCTGCCATTCACTGGGTTGTGTACCTGAAAAGAAGACCAGGCTGTTCAAAGTAGACTATGCTAAGGCACTTGTCCAATGGGTAAGGGAGCATTCTACCTACAGATCTGCCACTAATTCATATCTAGTGCACTCAACAACCGCTGGTTGCAGATGCTAATATGGACATTTGTGACTGCAGCTCAAAGCAGGCCCTTGAGAGGATTAGAAGTGTTGTCCATACTACTGCAGTCCCATCTTGGCTTGGGTCAGTGCCAAAGAATTTTGGAGACACTTCTGCAGGTGTGATCAAAGCTGACAAGTGGCGATCACTTGTTACCATATATATTCCCATTGCTCTTATCAGCCTTTGGGTGAATCCTGAGGCTGGGCTAAAGCCTACCCTTGATCATACAATGTCTCTAGTTTCTGCTATCCATCTTGCATGTGCACAGACTATGACTGTCAAGCAGGCATCTGCTTATCGCCAGAACATCGCTAGCTATGTGAAGAACCTGAAACAGTTCTACCCAACTTTCAACCTATGCCCAAACCGCCATGCTGCCTTTCACATTTATGACTATCTCCTGCTATTTGGACCTGTCCATTCATGGTGGACATTCCCATTTGAACGTCTTATTGGAGTCCTCCAGCATCTCCCCAGCAATCATAAATCTGGTGAGTTCATATTCTCCATAATGCATAATAACCTAACAAACTCTTTTCAGGGGAACTGGAAACATCTATGCTCCAGTCTTTTCTCAAGGGTGCAAAGCTTCGAGGCTGGATGTCATGATCAGACTGCCCGCCCATAATTTGTGAATGCAAAGTCCTCCTCAATCGTGCATACCATACCCCAGACAATGTCAACAATGATGGTGACGAGGTTGGTGTCCCCACCTCGAAGGCAACAAACATTCCCAAAGATTTACATGCCCTCATCAGACAATGCAAAGCTGTGATGCATGCTTGGCTCAAACACTCACCAGGGGTTTATTATTGCCAATCATCTGCTCACATTGGGAATTCACTCATCTTATTCTATCCTCAGGGCAATCAGTCACTATCACCTGTGCCAGGAAGTATCAAGTTTATCTATGAATCTGAGGGATCTTGGCTCTTTGCAGTCCAGCGACAGCACCCATTGACCATTGCCAGCACTGACCCTTATGCTGCATATCTGCATTTCCCTGCAAAACTTTATTCACCTGTTCTTGAAGAGAAGCTAGAAACCATGCGAGTGGCTTGGGCTGTTGGTCACTATGTGCATTGGACTGTTTCAAGTGAACATGTGGTAGTCCTCTCACTATGTAGGGTAAGTGGTTACTACTATGGTTGGCTTACTCTTGCAATAATCTCACATTAATAGGATTAGAAGGTCATATAATGTATCTAAAAATCAAATAGGATTTGTAGGATTTGGGTGACAGACTTGTACACTTGTATATGGACTCGTACACTAGACCATAGTACGGCAGGCCAAAGTCAGGTGATGATCAGGTGACCATTGGGCGAGCATCAGGAAAGCATCAGGCAATTCATTTATTCCATAGGCAACACATGAAGTTTGATAATACATTTTGTACATGAATATTCCTTCAAATTTGACCACTTGCCTATTGTTTGCAAGTATTTGGAGTTTTGACCCCTGTTCCTGCCCTGAATAAACTTCAAGTTTAGTCTGGTCATGAACCCGAAGACAAAACTTGAAGTTTTTGTGACCATATTCTCAGTGCTGAAACTTCACATTTGTGACAACATTTTCACCTAAGCAGCATGACCGTTTCCTTGTCAAGTTTTCACCTTCATTTTTTCAGCCCATGATACTTCAAATTATGCCAGTGCATAAATGTCAGGTTAAATTTATAATTTCCGATTCACATTTCCCACGACATTTATGCCTGGGCTAAATTCTGCTAACCATGTTGTGTTATACCACGGGTACATCGCTGTTACTCACACATGGGAAATTTCAATATTTTGACGTGGGCAGAAGATAATTCCAAAGCCAAATGTAGAATATTATATTCTGATATAGTATTATCTAGTTTGCATAATTTTATATTTGGAGGTGCCTCAGAATATTTGTGAAAATATATACTTGTGTGAACAATTAAAACTTCCTCAAATGGAAAAGCAAATTATATATTTGACGAGCAGCAAAATGGTTGCTAGTATATTATATTCCGCAGAGGATTTGAAGACTGACCAAAAAAAATATTTTGATGACTGGGGCAGAAAATTATATTTGATCAATTATTTTGATGCACATCAGAATATAATATTGTGCCGAGATCAAAATCAATGGAGTAAATAATATATTCTAACCATGGCGAAGGTTATCGCCCCCTTTATCACCCCCTGAGTGCCTGCTCAGTGCCCACTCATAGACTGCTCAGTACCTGTAACTGTAATGACACCCATTTATTTGCAAGCATACTCAGGGGGATGGGCAATAGTATCATCTTATAACTGTCACAGTTCAGTTCAGGTGCAAAAGAAAATGACCGGAAGAGGTCTTCTAACTGCTGATTGGATTTTGAACAATCAGTAGATAGGTACAGACAGTGGATCTGTCAGATGGCCATCAGCCAGGGAGCACAGTATGGCTACTGGGAGCAGTGTCATTCAATGATATAACATACAGAAAATGGAACATACAATTATGTTCTGCAGGGGCAAATCAAGGCACATGAGAAAGAGAACCTTGATGGCACAACATGGGACAGGGTCTCTGGGAGCATTGAGAAGGCAAAGAGCTATCCCAGTGGGAATTCAGACACAAAGCTCATCTAAGTTAGGGAAATGGGTGGTGCAGGCTAAGGCAGTCTCCAGAAGGGGGTCATTGGATGAGGATGGCTGGTAAAAGTGGACAGTGAGCGATTCCACTGTCATAAGCAACTTGGCATGGCTTGCAAAAGAGTGGATACAGGCAGGGGATCTGTTGAGGGACTTCAAGGAGCGCAGACACACAGGTATACAGGAAGAGCATGGGATGGTAGGATGACCTCCAGAAAAAGTAAGGCTTGTGACATTATGGTGGGCTAGGAAGCTAACTAAGCTGTGGGTGGGGCAGTTACTGTCCACTTCTAGAAAGAGAAGGTGCCATAAGGACAGGTGCTTCAGTAAGACTGACCACTGCACAGCTCTGAGTGATGTGTTTATCAAGGTAAGGTGGGTGATTGGTGAGCTGCATAAGGTGGTAATTGTGAAAGGGATCATCATTGGGGAGAAGAGGATTGACAATGTTAATTCTAGGGCATTAAGCTTGCTGCCACAAGACAGAGTTGCACTGGCAAAGCAGCTTGACTGAAGGCTTGTTCACAGTATGTCATAGGTTCATTGGACATCAGGGCAGTGGAGGCCTTGGCACCCAGATGCTTGAATACAATTCAAAAGGTGGGCAAATGAGTTGGTTGGTTGCCTTGGGGCAGTAAAGAGTTGCAAATGGACATGTGGAATGAGCTCACATCCTTGTAGTGACTCAAAGAAGATGCTGAGTGCATTTAAATCATTGTCAGTGGTTGCTTCTGCAATGGGAAACCAGATAGAAACTGGCATGATGAAGGCATTGGTGCGCCTCCAGACTGAAAGGGCCTCCAAGTCACCATGATCTATGTACAAAGAGGCAGGCACCTGGGATGGCTCAAAGTGTAAGAGTTGGAAAAATAAGGGTGCAGCTACCTCTCGGAATAGCCTACACACTTGAGTCAGTCCAAAGTGAGTCCTTGGGAAGATGGGTGGTGATGGCGATCAGCAGTTTGTTGGGTAAAGACCACATAGAACATATTTGGTTCTGCAGGACAGGATCACCAGGAGCGCTCTCTACAGTATAACACTACATACTGGGTTACTGTGTGGCAAATATTGCTGGCAGATATGACCGACCTGAATGGGGTGGGTGCATGTGGGGGTGGTGATGGCAATCTCCTGATCGGGAGCGAATCAGTTTGGTCAGTCAGGCAGCAAAGAATGAATGTACCTGAGCACCTACATGGGCAATCTTACTGGGTGGGTGAATGCTGAGAAACTCCTCACTATGCTTGTGTTTCAAAGGGACCACTTGTCCTCCATCCTTTGTAGTCATCAGTAGCCAGGCAGGCATCAGAAGACATATAATTACAGGAGGAGCTAGGAGAGCAACCTTCTTCGATAGATGAACGTTGGCGAACTTCTCACTATGCTTGGGCTTCGAAGGGACTGCTCTGCGACCATGGGGTTTATCATCCTTTGCAGCCATTAGCTTTATTGTTGGGCCTCAGAAATAAGGTAATTACCAGCAGAACTAGCCAAGTAACTTTTTGCTGTGGAAAAACTCTGAGAGTATCCTCACTAATTTTGCACTTCAAGGAGGCCACTGGGTAGCCTTCAGCAGAAATCAGCAGTGGGTTAGAGGGTGTAGCCAGGATGAGACCAGCTCGTCAGATGCAGGTGAACTGGCAACTCCATGCATTTATTATTGGAGTGGCCATAGTGCAGGTAATGGATAGTTGGGTGGAATTCACATTCAGTAGTATCTGTGACCTTAAATCCTCAGTGAAGTCACCACTGATAGTGAGGATAGTCGGTGCGATAGACTCACCAGTGAACACAATCACTGTCACCTGATAACAAAGAACAACCACCCCTCAGCATCATGTGATTAATTACTATTACAACCTGAGGTGTAGGTTAACCCCCCTGACAATAAGGATAATTACTACTAAACTCGAGACAAGCATCATTGCTTGACAATAAACAGGGGACTACTCCTCTGATGCTGAGTGATTAATGAATACCACAAGGCAAGATGGTTAGGGCACAATGTAATTCTAATATAAACCTTCCTGACAATAAACAGACTGGTGCACCATTATGCACATCAGACCCAACAATTGAAAGACAACCTGGAGTGCCACAGTTAATTAATAACTTGACCTTTGTGTAGAATAATCTCTTTACTGATAGAGTCACGAGTGCACCCTGATAATTGTTCAATTGTGGCTGATGTAATCCCACCAGGACTCGGATTTTAGTAGGTGGGAGCATACTCACTTCAATATGAAAGAGAGTGAAGGGAGTCTATAAATATACATATCAAAATGCAGTGAAAAATCAATTGAACAGAATGACGTTATACCAGGATGAAGGCAGTTCTGCAGAGACAGGAAAGGTCACCACAGTAGCATGATCTACAGTGCAGTTTGTTAGGAATCATTTGGTGAAGTGAAGTTGATATGACTTATACCTAGTAAAGCCACTCCAGAAAAAGTATTCTGCAGCTTTAGATACAATAGATTTTTTTCCTTATACTGATCCTGACCTTCTGTATTTATTACAACATGATATTTCATTACCAATCTCGACTGAATCTGTCTATTACAACTGGGCTTTTTATATTATTATCATAAACTACTACTTTGATAGGGACAGTGCAATAGTAGGAGGGGACGCAGAAAGATGGGAAGAAAGAAAAAGCGCAGGTGGCAGCTGATGCCTTCTTAAACTGGATGGCATTTCAAAGCCCGACAGAAGTTTGCATGGCAGATGATGGTTCACCAGGCAGAGTTCACGAGTCACATGCAGGCTCAATGGCATTCAGTTTATAAGGCTGCCATTTTCACATGTTACTTCTTTTTTCTTCCCACTTCCACTTCTTTCCATCCTTCATGCTATGTAGCATAGCTAGTAATGGTAGTATAATGTGTATTGTATGTAGTTAGTTGTAACAAGTGGTGTCCATCACATTCCAATTATGTTGTGCAGTTGATTCAACACTGTGCAAGACAAAGACCAAGAGACATGAAGTATAGATTGCCAAATCCCTTCTGTTGATAGGATTCTTGGAAAGATGTCCATGCTACATATAGTAAGTGATGTCATGTATTCATGCTCAACATAACATGGTCCATAGTGCATCTAAGATTCCTACAAATCAGGGTCATTGCATGGGATGACAATCAATCTTGGCTCCTGTAATCTTGCTTCCAGTCCTGCTATTGTGTTAGTGGGTTCATCATAAGTGTTCATTGCAACTGTAGCTGCTAGTTACTAAATGAATTGATGGCAACAATATATACTAGAGGCCTTATCACAAGTGTTCATCAAAATCCATCAGCCTTTGGCAGTGGCCATTCTTATTGTTTCTTCTCAGTATAGACTAAATGCTCTAGTGTTCAGCAATAAACTGGCTTATGTCAGGAGACAGTTTACTTTTGGGCCTCCCATAATATTGCTTCACATGCATTAAATTTCATTTCTAAGTCCTAGCAGTGGTGTTATTGTCCAATGACAATTTACTGAACTCCCAGCAAAGAAATTACAGCTGTTTTCATTTGTTCAGGGAAAGTCCAAAAATCAAAAGTCGCATCATGGGGATTGCTGGAAAGGACCCTGGAAGTGGCCCTAGTTAGAATTGTAGTTACTAGCTATAGTGCTTTCAACTAGGTAATCAGCGATTGTTGAACACACAATTAGTTTCCCACGAGTTATCAACCATCCGTTC
Source organism: Pisolithus marmoratus (assembly GCA_024613145.1). Classification (NCBI taxonomy): domain Eukaryota; kingdom Fungi; phylum Basidiomycota; class Agaricomycetes; order Boletales; family Pisolithaceae; genus Pisolithus; species Pisolithus marmoratus. Next base: position 37,636 of record JANFAE010000629.1, on the reverse strand, counting down.
TGTTCATGCCACGATGAGGCACCTCAGATGACCTGAAGGCTCGTATCCCAGCCCTCTATGAAGAGGGCTATTCCATCAAGCACATCTGTCATTTCCTGGGTATCAAAAAAACTTCGGTTTATAGGGTTCTCAACCGTTATCAACAATCTGGCAGCATCTCCAACCCCCACACTTACTCATGTCTGGTGGGCTGTCCTCGTCTCCTCAGTTCTCATGATCTTTTTTTTCTTTCTGCCATCATCCATCATCGTCCCTTGATTTACCTTGATGAATTGCAGGATGAGCTGAGGCTCAAATGCAACATTCATGCCTCCCTTCCGACTCTTTCTCGTGCCATCCAGCAACTAGGTATAACTTGCAAGACTGTCTCTGCCCATGCACTAGAATGGAATGAACTATCATGAGCGCTGTATATGAACAAGGTCACAGAAGAAGTCCCAGATCCAAACATGTTGATGTTCATCGATGAGGCTGCAAGGGATGGGCATACAGTACTGAGGAGATATGGGTGCTCGGAGAGGGGCTATAGATGCAGTGTTTGGAGGCCATTCATCTGAGGAATGTGCTACTCAATCATCCCTGCCATCACCCTCAATGGCATTATTACATATGATATTGTGGAGGGTCCCATCGACACGGAGTGGTTCCTGAGGTTCCTCAAGGAGCAGGTGGTGAGTACACATTATTGTTTTATTGGTTTCTTTGATAGCTAAGTAGAAGTAGATGCCATTCACCAACCCTTATCCTGGCCCCCACAGTGTCCTTGTAATGGACAATTGCTGCATCCATCATGGTGAAGACATATGCCACTTGATTGAAGATGATCACTGTAAGTTCTTTATGTGTGATTCATAAATATCACTACTGATGTTTATAGTATGCAAGCTCATCTATCTCCCTCCATATTCCCCTGATTATAACCCGATTGAACAAGCATTTTCCACCATCAAATTGTACTTCTGCTGCCACCCCAATGACTTGTCACTGATGTCAATCGTTCGCACATGCCAGAGTGTTACGCTGGACAAAGTGCAGGGTTATTTCAAGGCTTCTGGGTACATAGTATAACATGTTAGCTGTCACTCTGTCATGTACCCATTTATCTCAAACATTCCACATGATTGCACTGTCCAAATGAATGTCATGAATGTATGAATGCACAATATTGCATGCAAATGATGCAACTGGCTATGACATAGTGTAGCTATGCTTGGTGCTACACTTCGCTGATGATACCCTCCCCACTTTCATCTACAGTATAGCCACGTGGAACTGGAAACCATTGCCTGAATGTCTCACAGAAATAAAAAAGGTTGTAGTCTCGTTCCAAGGGGAGACCATCATTGTTCTCATCCTGTCGCATGGGGGCCCCAGTGAAATGACTGCCACCACCTGTGTGGAACTGCTTCTTGTAATATACACTCTTCAGCCTTTCAGTTTATGAGTCCAAGGGATGGCTTCGCTTGGAAGGCAGGTTGGAGGCTGAGGCATCGCTCTGCTTCTGTTTTGCATTGGGACTGTTCCACCATGCAATACTACCTCTCTTCAGGTGGATTACATCACCTGCAGACAAGCCAAGACCTGCTAAGAATTTGTTGTCAATGTTGGGGAGGATGTCTGGTCCAATCCCATGCAATTCAAAGGCTGATTTGTACAACAGTGCATGGTGCACACCAAGGTTAGTCTCAGCATACTGCAGGTAGCATACTACCTGTCTTGGAGAGGGGATTGGCAGCAGCAACATACTGTGCACTTGATGCTGAATGGGAGTCTGTGGGGTGGGCAGGGTGGGAGCAGGAGTGGGAGAAGCCAGTGAATGAATTAGACCAGAGTCGAGCTGGGTAAGAGTCCATAAGAGAATTGCCAAAGTCAAAGAGTTGAGATCCATCATTGCTGGGGTCGCTGGCTGGAGGGCAGCCTTGCACACAGGATGCAGGATTGGCGCTTTATTGGCTGGGTTGAATGACTCAATATTCAGTGGGGTGGCGATAGTTGCCTGTCCATCTTCCTAATGACAGGGTTATCACTGTGTGTAGAAATGTTGCTTGAACACTTACCAGCACAAGACACCAATCATGGACCATAGCAGGCGTCAGAGGGATTGGCCCATGGGGGCCAATGTATGTGAGTCCTTCATCATTCTCATTCTTGTACACCTTGTGAAGTTTCAGGTGCCATCATGCAAGGCGATTATTGAGGTCAGCTTTTCTAGATGTTCTCTGTAATCACATACTTTAGCTGCATGCAGTGAGTTCAGATTAGTTACACACCTTAGGACTATCAGAGATGGGTTCTGAGTCACCATCTTTGGAGCTCCCAGAACCATTGGACTTGGAGGCTTGGGGTAACTTCTCGACCTGTCACATATCCATGAAAATCTTCACTACAGACAACTCGCCCTCATATTCAGATATCTTCTTGACCATCTCCCTGTAATCAGCCAAATTGTTGACATCGATTGCATCAGACACCCATTGTCTACTGGGACAGTTGTTAGCAGCTATTGCAGTCATGAAATATATAAAAATGCACCCTCGGGCCTTCAGTGGAATGTACTTCAGTGGAAAATGTTTCTTCTCAGTGACCTCATACTCTATGAGGCCATGCTTGTGCAGTATTGCTTGCAAAAAATTGACATAGTTCGAGTTGCTGAGACTGAAGAGCAACTCTTTCATCTTTGTAGACTTTTCCTCCTTTGACACTGTCTTCCCTTTTGTGGATGTTTTCTTGATCTTTGAATAGACCATCAGTAAGACTGAGAACGACTGCAGAAGGACATCTTCAGGAGCCAGGGATGACATGGTGGCTCAAGGAAGAAGTAATTCATGCAACTAGTAACTACAAACTCTAACTAGGGCCACTTCCGGGGTCCTTGCTGGCAATCCCCATGATGTGACTTTTGATTTTTGGACTTTCCCTGAACAAATGAAAACAGCTGTAAACTTATAATGTCACTTCAGGTAACCCTTTTCTGTAAGCATTTAGGCTGAATAGTTTCTCCAAACCATTCAAGCTAAATGCCTCTTGGACCAAGGTCATCCCAGGGACATCCATTCATGTCCCAGGGCAAAGCATGTTTCTAGGCACTGGATTAGATGGGATTTCCCATGTTCCCTGCCCTGGGATTTGCAATAATTTGGGACATCCCATTGTTGCCTTAGGTGTCTGGGGTCCCTTGCCCAAACAGTGCAGCCATATTAGCATTACAAATCTTGCTTCTGAGAGGAACATTTCTATCATGATCAGGCACCATCATGTCCATAATATACATGTGAAGCTACAAAAGAAATTTGGCAAGCCATACCTTGGAATGCCCTCCACAACCATCACCAGGAAGTAACATACATCCAATTCCACATGTGAAGATTAGTATATGAGAAGCAAGCAAGCAGCTGGATATAGATTTGAACACAACAAGATGGTTTATGGTAATGTAGTGCAGTGGAGTAGCATGTGGGCCACCAAATGTCAAGTATGTATACCAGTCCACTCACTACATCAGAATGATTAATTACTCTCTAACAGAGAATGCCCATGGTCAGACACTGATTGGCTTGATTTCACTACTACATATGATTGCCATTTCACCCTATATTCTGTATCCTCCATTCTGGTGCTCCTGTTCTGAGACATCCCATATACACCATTGAAAGCAAATGGGATGTCACATGGCAGCCTCCAAGGCTACTATGGGACATCCCATCTACATCTTTGAAGGCAAAGTGGGATGTCCCATGACAGCCTCACAGGCTATGGTAGGAAATCCCACTGGCAAATGGGATGTCCCATGGCAGCCTCAGAGGCTATTATGGGACATCCCATCTACATTTCTGAAGGCAAGTGGGATGTCCCACTACAGCCTCAGAGGCTATGGTGGGACATCCCACCAGCAAATGGGATGTCCCATGACAGCCTCAGAGGCTCTGGTGGGACATCCCACCAGCCCATGGGATGTCCCATGGCAGCCTCAGAGGCTATTATGGGACATCCCATGCACATCTCTGAAGGCAAGTGGGATGTCCCATGACAGCCTCAGAGGCTCTGGTGGGACATCCCACCAGCACATGGGATGTCCCATGCCAGCCTCAGAGGGTCCCCACCCTCCCCTATCCTCACCCACTGTGTAGTCTGACCCATCTGATCACCCCATGCTTCCCCCTAGTACTCTCCAACCACTCCCAACACCCACTCACACTCTCAAATAATTACCAGAAGTATAACATATTTAATTAGGGAATACAGACAGGTACTTGATTAGCAAATGATAGTAGTGTCTGCATTCTGGACTACCAAAAGTGAAGTGTAATTGATTAGCAAATGTATGGCATCCCACTTTGTTGGAGACCAAAGTGTAGTGTGCAGTTGATTAGCAAGCATTCAGTAGTCCACTCTTGGACTACCAAAGTGTAGTGAAATTAATTAGTGAATGTGTAGCAGTGTCCAGATTTTCAACTACCATGACTAGCAAATGGGTACTAGTCCCTACCAAGTGAAGTGGAGTTGTGTGGTAGTAGTGTTGACCACCAAAGGTGTAGTGTAGTGGATTAGCAAATGTATACTTGTGTTGACAAACATAAAGTGTAGTGTAGTTGATTAGCAAATGCATGCTTGCATTGACAAACAAAAGTGTAGTGAAATTGATTAGCAAATGTGTGGTAGTGTTGACAAGCAAAAATGTAGTGTAGTTGAATTAGTGGGTGTGTGGTCATGTTGACTGCCAGAAGTGTGGTGTGGTTATTTAAGAAATGCATGGTAGTGTTGGCTATCAGAGGTGTGGTGTACTTGACTATCAAATGTGCAGTAGCAGTGTTGACAAACAAGAATGTTGATTGGCAAATGTGTGGTAGCAATAACAAAATTGTAGTGTAGTTGATTAGCAAAAGTGTACTGGCATTGGGTATCAAAGGTGTAGTGTACTTGATTAGCAAATGTGCAGTAGGGTTGACTACCCAAAGTGTAGTGTACTTGACCAGTAAATGTGCAGAAGTGCTGACAAACAAATGTGTGGTAGTGTTGACTAACAAAGGTTGATTAGCAAGTGAGCAGTGGTGTTGTCTAGTGTTTCATTATTATTGTGTTGTGTACATTTTTGATTACCAAAAGTGTAGCAAAGTCTGCTTTTTTGACTACCAACTAAGTGCAATGTGCAATGTTTATAGTTTTTGATTAGTGAAGTGTTGGGTACACTTTTGATTACCAAAAGTGTAGTATCTATTAGTGTGTGAGTGAAGTGTGGTGTGCACTGTTGATTACCAACACTGTAATAAACTTTGCATTTTTGACTGCCCAAGATGCACAGTGTTTATTAGGGTTTAATTAGTGAAGTGTAGTAAACTTTGCATTTTTGGATACAGAATGAGTTCAGTGTTTATTGGTGTTTGATTAGTGAAGTGATGTGTACACTGTTGATTACCAAAGGTGTTGTAAACTTCACATCTCTGACTACCTAAGATGTGAGTAGTGTTTATTAGTGTTTGATTAGTGAAGGGGTGTGTACACTTTTGATTGCCAAAAGTGTTGTAAAAGTCTGCATTCCTGACTACCTAATAAGTGTAGTGTCTATTGGTATTTCATTAGTGTGGTGGTGTGTGCAGTTTTGATTATCAAAAGTGTAGTAAAGTCCACTTTTTTGACTACCAACTAAGTGTACTGTTTATTAATGTTTCATTGGTGTTGAGGTGTGTACAATTTTGATTACCAAAAGTGTAGTAAAGTCCACATTTTTGACTACCAACTATATGTAGTGTTTATTAGTATTTCATTAGTGTTGTGGTGTGTACAATTTTGATTACCAGAAGTGTAGTAAACTCCGCTTTTTTGACTACCAACTAAGTGTAGTGTTTGGTAGTGTTTCATTAGGGTTGTGTTGTGTACACTTTTGCTTACCAGAAGTGTAGTAAATTCCACTTTTTTGACTACCATCTAAGTATAGTGTTTTCATTAGTGTTCTACTAGGGATTTCCTAATCAATTTTCGCATTTTTGACTACCAACAAAAGTGTACCTTTGATTACCAACATTGTAGTAAACTTACATATTTCATTGGCAAATCCAAAGAGATATGCTGCCATGAATGACTCACAGTAGGCCTTCATACAGAAAAGTGAATATCTCTTGAACCACTGAGCATATCATCATAATGTAGATGTCACCAGGTAGCTATGAATGAGTAGTACCAGCCTGCAAAAAACTGAAAGTCCCGGCACAAAAATCCGTGAGATACATGGTCCTGACCTCCCCCACCCTGCTTAGACACAAAAATCCAAGTAAGTTTGGAACTGTGAATGCGCACGCTATTTCTTGTATATCATCCGGTAGGGTTCATCTAGGAGAGTCACGCATGAGAAAAGCGAATGATTTATACTGGAATTGCATTAGTTACGCACCAAACACGGTAGGGGGTTGGAGGGAGGACATGTGCTGATGCACAACGGCTCAGCACAACACTACAAAAGCAGAGGGAATTGGTAGAGGGGACTATCCAGAGGATGGAGAAAAAGAGTTTGAGGCGATAGGTGCACACATTCTTGAGATATCCATAAAACCGTCCTAATATGCCTATATCCACAAAAATGGCCATAACTCCTGAACGGCAGCAGCGACAGCAATACAAAAGGTATTGTTCAAAAGCTCTCGTCGAGTAGATCTAGAATCCAAGTTTGCGAGAGGGTAGACGCGTCGGTGGTCGAGATATCGCGTGAGCAGTGTTGGGGGAGGAGGAGGGGTAGGGGGCCGACAGTGAAGGGCTGAGCGCTATGATACAAAACACAGGGAACCGGTAGAGTGAAGTTTAGGGAGCATAAAGAAAAAGGAATCGACTCAATAGGTGTTCCTGCTTGCGAGAAATCCTCTAAATTGTCCAAATATGCCTCTATCCACAAAAACGGCTATATCTCTATAACGGTGGCAGCGACTGCAATGCGAAACATACCGTTTGAAAGGTCTCGTCGAGGAGAATCAGAATCCAAATTTACGAGAGGCTTGACGCGTCGGTGGTTGAGATATCGCGCTCCAAACGCCAGAGGTAGGGGGAAAGGGTGTATCCAAGCCCAAAAATATTCATTAAACACACATAATACAGAATAAAAAGCACTCCAAGGTGTTATACCGTCCAAGTATAGGCCTAGTATGCCCTCCGAGAGTGCTGCTGGGTGTTCGACTGTGCCTGCAACGTGTGACCTCCTCGAGTGGGAGCTGTAGTGTCACATACATAAGCAGTCACATGTGCACTAACGACGCCAAAGTGTACACTTGCTTAGTAACCAGGGGGTGCCCCACAAGCCTGGGCCTTCCCCACACTGTGGCTGTGTCATAGCTTCCTCTCTCCGCTTTTTTGATTATGTAAGCAAAAAAGCGGACTCATGGGCTTTATTTCTGCCTCACCACACTTCCTCCATGCATTGTAACATGCTCTAATGTATCCAAATACATCTGGAACATGTTCCCCCTTAGATAGACACACACATATGATACAAACTAGGCCATTAAATGGGTGTAAATATTCATAGGGGTAAAAATGCGAAATCTGTTCCCTATGTTGCAGTTCTTTACATATCATCATGAAAATTTCAGCCCAGGCCCCACTGATATGCTCCTACAACCTATCAACATCACTAATCCACAGAGGCATCCCTTCTTGAGTTATGATCAGGTCTCCCCCTCCTCCTGCAGACTTGTATCCTGCAACCTGGTGTGAATTCCAATGGCCTGGGAGCAGGGATGGTGCATGGTATAAGGTCCATGCAAAACCATTTTGGTGGTTTAGATGACAGATGAGGTGTTGGTTCACTTTTTCACCTTTTTCTTCAGATGGGAATCACACATCAGCCACATTAATAACTTCTATTTTAATTGCTGGGGAGGGTGCCAGCAAGGTATATCTAGCCATGTACAAGGTTTCAACTCCATCCAATAAGTATTGCATGTGCTAGAAGGCAGCCGAGTTTTGTGGACCGTGGGAAAGTGGCCGAAGATTTTAGGAGACTTGCAAAACATATCAAAAACTCACCATAGCACAACACACAGCAACTCTGCTGCCCTCATAATTTGGGGAATGCATATTAGGCCATGTCTGATTATACTTCCACCAGTAATTGGATCATACAATCCTTCCAAGTGTCACAGGTGTAAAATGCATGTGAGGTGTCTAGCAAATACTTGCTGCAAGATTCAACCTCACTGTTGGGACATTCTTGGTCTCAAATTATTCTGGGGCAAGATCAGGTATGTGAATAAGCATGGAGGGTGTGAAACACATGGGGGAGTCTGTCTATAATCTTATTTCAATGATCAGGATCTTGTGTGTTGTGCTATGGTGAGTTTTTGATATGTTTTGCAAGTCTCCTAAAATCTTCGGCCACTTTCCCACGGTCCACAAAACTCGGCTGCCTTCTAGCACATGCAATACTTATTGGATGGAGTTGAAACCTTGTACATGGCTAGATATACCTTGCTGGCACCCTCCCCAGCAATTAAAATAGAAGTTATTAATGTGGCTGATGTGTGATTCCCATCTGAAGAAAAAGGTGAAAAAGTGAACCAACACCTCATCTGTCATCTAAACCACCAAAATGGTTTTGCATGGACCTTATACCATGCACCATCCCTGCTCCCAGGCCATTGGAATTCACACCAGGTTGCAGGATACAAGTCTGCAGGAGGAGGGGGAGACCTGATCATAACTCAAGAAGGGATGCCTCTGTGGATTAGTGATGTTGATAGGTTGTAGGAGCATATCAGTGGGGCCTGGGCTGAAATTTTCATGATGATATGTAAAGAACTGCAACATAGGGAACAGATTTCGCATTTTTACCCCTATGAATATTTACACCCATTTAATGGCCTAGTTTGTATCATATGTGTGTGTCTATCTAAGGGGGAACATGTTCCAGATGTATTTGGATACATTAGAGCATGTTACAATGCATGGAGGAAGTGTGGTGAGGCAGAAATAAAGCCCATGAGTCCGCTTTTTTGCTTACATAATCAAAAAAGCGGAGAGAGGAAGCTATGACACAGCCACAGTGTGGGGAAGGCCCAGGCTTGTGGGGCACCCCCTGGTTACTAAGCAAGTGTACACTTTGGCGTCGTTAGTGCACATGTGACTGCTTATGTATGTGACACTACAGCTCCCACTCGAGGAGGTCACACGTTGCAGGCACAGTCGAACACCCAGCAGCACTCTCGGAGGGCATACTAGGCCTATACTTGGACGGTATAACACCTTGGAGTGCTTTTTATTCTGTATTATGTGTGTTTAATGAATATTTTTGGGCTTGGATACACCCTTTCCCCCTACCTCTGGCGTTTGGAGCGCGATATCTCAACCACCGACGCGTCAAGCCTCTCGTAAATTTGGATTCTGATTCTCCTCGACGAGACCTTTCAAACGGTATGTTTCGCATTGCAGTCGCTGCCACCGTTATAGAGATATAGCCGTTTTTGTGGATAGAGGCATATTTGGACAATTTAGAGGATTTCTCGCAAGCAGGAACACCTATTGAGTCGATTCCTTTTTCTTTATGCTCCCTAAACTTCACTCTACCGGTTCCCTGTGTTTTGTATCATAGCGCTCAGCCCTTCACTGTCGGCCCCCTACCCCTCCTCCTCCCCCAACACTGCTCACGCGATATCTCGACCACCGACGCGTCTACCCTCTCGCAAACTTGGATTCTAGATCTACTCGACGAGAGCTTTTGAACAATACCTTTTGTATTGCTGTCGCTGCTGCCGTTCAGGAGTTATGGCCATTTTTGTGGATATAGGCATATTAGGACGGTTTTATGGATATCTCAAGAATGTGTGCACCTATCGCCTCAAACTCTTTTTCTCCATCCTCTGGATAGTCCCCTCTACCAATTCCCTCTGCTTTTGTAGTGTTGTGCTGAGCCGTTGTGCATCAGCACATGTCCTCCCTCCAACCCCCTACCGTGTTTGGTGCGTAACTAATGCAATTCCAGTATAAATCATTCGCTTTTCTCATGCGTGACTCTCCTAGATGAACCCTACCGGATGATATACAAGAAATAGCGTGCGCATTCACAGTTCCAAACTTACTTGGATTTTTGTGTCTAAGCAGGGTGGGGGAGGTCAGGACCATGTATCTCACGGATTTTTGTGCCGGGACTTTCAGTTTTTTGCAGGCTGGTACTACTCATTCATAGCTACCTGGTGACATCTACATTATGATGATATGCTCAGTGGTTCAAGAGATATTCACTTTTCTGTATGAAGGCCTACTGTGAGTCATTCATGGCAGCATATCTCTTTGGATTTGCCAATGAAATATGTAAGTTTACTACAATGTTGGTAATCAAAGGTACACTTTTGTTGGTAGTCAAAAATGCGAAAATTGATTAGGAAATCCCTAGTAGAACACTAATGAAAACACTATACTTAGATGGTAGTCAAAAAAGTGGAATTTACTACACTTCTGGTAAGCAAAAGTGTACACAACACAACCCTAATGAAACACTACCAAACACTACACTTAGTTGGTAGTCAAAAAAGCGGAGTTTACTACACTTCTGGTAATCAAAATTGTACACACCACAACACTAATGAAATACTAATAAACACTACATATAGTTGGTAGTCAAAAATGTGGACTTTACTACACTTTTGGTAATCAAAATTGTACACACCTCAACACCAATGAAACATTAATAAACAGTACACTTAGTTGGTAGTCAAAAAAGTGGACTTTACTACACTTTTGATAATCAAAACTGCACACACCACCACACTAATGAAATACCAATAGACACTACACTTATTAGGTAGTCAGGAATGCAGACTTTTACAACACTTTTGGCAATCAAAAGTGTACACACCCCTTCACTAATCAAACACTAATAAACACTACTCACATCTTAGGTAGTCAGAGATGTGAAGTTTACAACACCTTTGGTAATCAACAGTGTACACATCACTTCACTAATCAAACACCAATAAACACTGAACTCATTCTGTATCCAAAAATGCAAAGTTTACTACACTTCACTAATTAAACCCTAATAAACACTGTGCATCTTGGGCAGTCAAAAATGCAAAGTTTATTACAGTGTTGGTAATCAACAGTGCACACCACACTTCACTCACACACTAATAGATACTACACTTTTGGTAATCAAAAGTGTACCCAACACTTCACTAATCAAAAACTATAAACATTGCACATTGCACTTAGTTGGTAGTCAAAAAAGCAGACTTTGCTACACTTTTGGTAATCAAAAATGTACACAACACAATAATAATGAAACACTAGACAACACCACTGCTCACTTGCTAATCAACCTTTGTTAGTCAACACTACCACACATTTGTTTGTCAGCACTTCTGCACATTTACTGGTCAAGTACACTACACTTTGGGTAGTCAACCCTACTGCACATTTGCTAATCAAGTACACTACACCTTTGATACCCAATGCCAGTACACTTTTGCTAATCAACTACACTACAATTTTGTTATTGCTACCACACATTTGCCAATCAACATTCTTGTTTGTCAACACTGCTACTGCACATTTGATAGTCAAGTACACCACACCTCTGATAGCCAACACTACCATGCATTTCTTAAATAACCACACCACACTTCTGGCAGTCAACATGACCACACACCCACTAATTCAACTACACTACATTTTTGCTTGTCAACACTACCACACATTTGCTAATCAATTTCACTACACTTTTGTTTGTCAATGCAAGCATGCATTTGCTAATCAACTACACTACACTTTATGTTTGTCAACACAAGTATACATTTGCTAATCCACTACACTACACCTTTGGTGGTCAACACTACTACCACACAACTCCACTTCACTTGGTAGGGACTAGTACCCATTTGCTAGTCATGGTAGTTGAAAATCTGGACACTGCTACACATTCACTAATTAATTTCACTACACTTTGGTAGTCCAAGAGTGGACTACTGAATGCTTGCTAATCAACTGCACACTACACTTTGGTCTCCAACAAAGTGGGATGCCATACATTTGCTAATCAATTACACTTCACTTTTGGTAGTCCAGAATGCAGACACTACTATCATTTGCTAATCAAGTACCTGTCTGTATTCCCTAATTAAATATGTTATACTTCTGGTAATTATTTGAGAGTGTGAGTGGGTGTTGGGAGTGGTTGGAGAGTACTAGGGGGAAGCATGGGGTGATCAGATGGGTCAGACTACACAGTGGGTGAGGATAGGGGAGGGTGGGGACCCTCTGAGGCTGGCATGGGACATCCCATGTGCTGGTGGGATGTCCCACCAGAGCCTCTGAGGCTGTCATGGGACATCCCACTTGCCTTCAGAGATGTGCATGGGATGTCCCATAATAGCCTCTGAGGCTGCCATGGGACATCCCATGGGCTGGTGGGATGTCCCACCAGAGCCTCTGAGGCTGTCATGGGACATCCCATTTGCTGGTGGGATGTCCCACCATAGCCTCTGAGGCTGTAGTGGGACATCCCACTTGCCTTCAGAAATGTAGATGGGATGTCCCATAATAGCCTCTGAGGCTGCCATGGGACATCCCATTTGCCAGTGGGATTTCCTACCATAGCCTGTGAGGCTGTCATGGGACATCCCACTTTGCCTTCAAAGATGTAGATGGGATGTCCCATAGTAGCCTTGGAGGCTGCCATGTGACATCCCATTTGCTTTCAATGGTGTATATGGGATGTCTCAGAACAGGAGCACCAGAATGGAGGATACAGAATATAGGGTGAAATGGCAATCATATGTAGTAGTGAAATCAAGCCAATCAGTGTCTGACCATGGGCATTCTCTGTTAGAGAGTAATTAATCATTCTGATGTAGTGAGTGGACTGGTATACATACTTGACATTTGGTGGCCCACATGCTACTCCACTGCACTACATTACCATAAACCATCTTGTTGTGTTCAAATCTATATCCAGCTGCTTGCTTGCTTCTCATATACTAATCTTCACATGTGGAATTGGATGTATGTTACTTCCTGGTGATGGTTGTGGAGGGCATTCCAAGGTATGGCTTGCCAAATTTCTTTTGTAGCTTCACATGTATATTATGGACATGATGGTGCCTGATCATGATAGAAATGTTCCTCTCAGAAGCAAGATTTGTAATGCTAATATGGCTGCACTGTTTGGGCAAGGGACCCCAGACACCTAAGGCAACAATGGGATGTCCCAAATTATTGCAAATCCCAGGGCAGGGAACATGGGAAATCCCATCTAATCCAGTGCCTAGAAACATGCTTTGCCCTGGGACATGAATGGATGTCCCTGGGATGACCTTGGTCCAAGAGGCATTTAGCTTGAATGGTTTGGAGAAACTATTCAGCCTAAATGCTTACAGAAAAGGGTTACCTGAAGTGATAATGTGGTGATATGGCTACTAGGCTGAAAAGGAGCAAGAACTTGCCAATATCAAGCAGCATCACTCACATTCCTGGAAACCAGTATGTAATCTCTTCAAGTTCCAGACATTTACACCAAATCTTGTAGGCTCTGCCAATGTCCTTAGAGGATGCCACAGACATGGAATTACTGGAGCTCAGAGCCCACAAGGGACAGCCAAAGCAAACTGCCAGAAGCTCAACCCTATACATGTCTATGCAACAATTGTTGTGCTATTCAACACTGCCACACACACCAGTGCAACCATCATCTTCACTGACCTGACCACAGCCCTGGACATCACTAGCTATGCCCAACATAGATGTGATCAAATGTATCAGGAAAGGTCAAGGGACCTCCAAGTGAACATGTCTTGTTGGCATTGTAGGGAGAATATCCTCCCTACTAGGATATTTCTTTTATTTCACTGTTTTTACTTACTGATTTCTTTTCTTTTCTTTTTTTCTTGTGTTTTACTTCATGTTTGGACGCATTGTGGCTTATGTAAGCCTGCGTGAGCACTTCAAGCACTGTGTACATACCTAGAACAATAATAGATGTACCACCACAGATGAGACAGATGGAATTCTGAGCCTGAGTGCTCAGAATATTATTTCTCCTCCCTTGATGTGCTATAAATGTTTTCTTGAGTCTCTCTAGGAATTTTGGGTGCATTTTGGTCTTTTTCACCACACTCTTTGACTCTGTACCAGGCAACTCCAGCCTCCTGGGACAAATTCTCCCCTCTCTGCTCACTAGGAGACCTTGACCTATACCCTAGGGTCCCCATCTCTCTTCCTTAAAGCATGCTGATTGATGTAAGTATCACCTATATGTGTACAAGTCAAGTCAGCAGGCTACTTGACGCTAACCTGATGCACAAAACAGGATGATAATGATAATGGGACTGGATGGCCTTCAGGACCTGAGCTTAGACCAGACAATATCTCTGTTACTGAGGATGACAACAACGATACTAGGAACCCTATCATGTCTGCATCTGAGTCAGTAATGGAGAATGCTATTGCTGAAGGCTTAGCAACAGTGCTGCATAACATCCTTCCAAAAATCAGTGGTACACTACAGCCCTTCCCAAATTGTAGGCGCATGCCACATCGCAAAAGGAATGAAGATAGGGAGGTGGCACTGGAGAAAGCTACAGAGCCCAGTCAGCATCGTGATTTCATTCTGGTAGGTGTTTCTACCCTGAAGTTTCTGTCACTGATAATTTGTCAGGCTGAGGTCCATCACCTGTTCAAGGCAAGGCTTTATATCACCCAGGATGTTGACTTCATCACTCATAAGCCAGCCTCTGTACATGATGTTCACACCTATGAACATGAAGATGGTCTGACACCTGACAAGAACATGATTGCATTTGATCTTTCATGAAACTATTCATCCCCATGGAATGCATTTCTACTTGAGTTACTTCTTCAGGAGCTGCAGTTGCACTGCAGGGAGGAAAACTGGCCAATCAAGAAATCAGATAACTATATCAGAGAGATTCTGAGGGACTGCTACAAATGCTTGTGTACAATCTGGAGGAATGCATAGCCTAAAGTGGCAGCTACAGGTCACCTCGAAACTCTGGGAGAGGTCAAAGCTTGCCTAATCAATGAGCAGACACAGACCGGCAAGGAGAGTAGACAGGCGACCTGCCAGCACAATGTAGGCTTGCCCAAAAGTTTTAATCAAGCATATGCTAACTACTTCTTAGAAATACGAGTGCTGAAAATTGATTCTTGATCACATTGCTGCCCTCAAATCTGACACCTATGATGACCATTTACCTAACTGGCAGTGGCTTGGATGCCTCATCAGGACCTTAGGCGAGCATGGCATGAGCTCTGAAGAGAGTGCAGTGGAGAATGGAGTGGAGAACATTCTCCATGTAAAAACCATGGACTGGTGTCAAAACATTGACCATGAATTAGAAATTGTGGATCTACAGCATATGGTTGACATTGACATATTTTCCCTGCAGGGTTCACACCCCCTACATAGGATACATGCAACCAAAAACCTTACAACTAAGCAGGATGCTGTTAAAGGACTACTGATTGCCTTGTATGATGGTGCTTGGATTGCCAGCCTTACTGAACACCAGAAGGAATCACTGGAGATCTCAACTACACTGTTCCCTTGGATGAAAGTAGCAGTCATGTAAATGCTCTACTTCTGTTGATTCAGTGAGCCTCCCTAATTTGTTTGTTACCATGCCACTTATATTTGTGTGAAGATTGGTTATACAGGTTGGATCAATTGGTTGAACATGTTGTATATACTAGTATGCCTACCAAGGCGCTAACTTGGGGAAGCTGGTGGTAGGATTTAAAAGGTGGAATGGGCTTGTACAATACAAGTGGTGATGTTTTTACTTGATGGCAGGACAGAGTTGGGTGATGATCACACCACCATCAGGCAATCAGTGGGCAATTCATTTATTCTGTGGACAATACATGAAAATTGATACTACATTTCATACATGATTTTCCTTCAAATTTTGACTGCTTGCCTATTGTTCGTGAGTATTTGGAGTTTTGACTCCTGTTCCCACTGTGAATAAACTTCAAGTTTAGTCCAGTCATGAACCTGAAGGCAAAACTTGAAGTTTTCATGACCATATTCCAAGTGCTGAAACTTCACATTTGCGACAACATTTTCACCTAGGCAGCATGACCATTTCCTTATCAAATTTCCACCTTCATTTTTTTGGCCCACAATACTTCAAATTATGCCAGTGCACAAGTGTCAGGTTAAATTTATAATTTCCAATTCACATTTCCCATGACATTTACACCTGGGCTAAATTCTGCTAACCACATTGTGTGAGTGGTTGTGATCATGGGTGCATGTGGGTGATGCTTACCTATTTTGGTAGGCAACACCTCACCACTTCAGGCATTGTCACTCATTGTTGATCAATGATCATTTGTTTCTCCTGATTGTTTTGAGGGGCATCATGGTGTGTGTAAAGGGGCATTTGAGACAGCTGTTTGTTATCTGTCTCTCTTTCCATGCATGTTCTGATGATATATATGTCATTGTGGGTGGTTTTAGGATGTCTGAATCTTCCATGTCTTTATAGATGGTCACCAGTTTTTTGGTGGTGGCAGAGGGTTGTTGCATCTCTTCTGTGAAGCCTAATTCTGCAACAAAGACATATTACTGCATTTATACAACTGCTCTCCACAGCACTGGTGGGGTGTCTCTTCCAGCAGAATTGTGCATCTATAGCCCTTTTAATGACATGGTTCAACCTGATGACACTGTTGGTTATGTGGTTGTGAAGGCTTATATTCCATCTACTGCTCCAGAAGAGAAGATCTTACTGGAGGCTTCTCATTTCTTTCCTGTGCCTGGTGATCTGTCCTCAGAGGCTTATGAACAGTCTATTCTGGATTGCCTGTCACCATTTATTGTTGGCTTGGGCTCTGTTCCTACACAGACAGAGACACTTTCTGATGGTATCACTAGAGTGTTCTCTGTTGCTGTATTGGACTATGTCAGGGATGGGAAGAAGTCTTCTGTCTTCTGTTGTGCAGTAAGTGTTGTGTTGTACAGTCATTTCATTACTGATGTTTTTTCTTTTTATGAAGGTGTGTGTTTGATGGAGCCTGTGCCCATTGGAATAGGACTCTGTCTCCAAGTCTGAATTCACATGTCCATTTCTTTGGGATGCTGGCAGGTGTTGCTGTGGGTGGCAGTATCAGTGTCTCTTTGGACAACATTGTACTTAATGTTGGAGTCCCTGATCTGACAGCATCTCCACCTTCATGGGTGACTGTGAAAAAGCAGAAGTTGAGTGCTTTTGTTGGCAGGTAAGCAGTGTTGGATTGCAATGTCTCTCCTTTTATAACATTGTGTAACAGTGCAGGCCCTTCTGATAATGGGGTTGGATGTGGTTCTGTGTTGACTGTTTCTGAGACCTCACACAGTTCTGGGACTATTGATTGCATGCCTGTGATGCCTTCTGCCATTAATGTACAAGCTGGGGTGGAGCAGTCCAAGTCAGTGTCATCTGGTCTACTGCCTGTTGATGTCATAGCTTCCACAGAGGATGAATTGGGGGACATTGCAGTTGGGAAGCTGAAGGGCAAAGCAAGGGGTAAGCATGTGTAGTTGGTGTCATATGTTTTGTATCAAATGTCATCTTTGAAATCTACAGGCGTCATTGTACTTTGATGTCCACTGTTGGTCCATGGTCTGTTGCCACATCTGCAGGTTTTATGTCTATATATATATGTGTAATGATTCACCTGTTGTTGCTTTTCATGTGCTTCAATGTCCATAGCTAAATGGCTTATAGGTCCTGTTTCTACACCATGTTTGCAATGGGCTGAAGTGCATAATGGTCATGCCCACCAGTGTGGTCACTGTGGTGTTGCCTTGCTGATGGGTGAATCACCTGGTTTCTGTTGTGGAACTAATAGTAGCCACCTGCAGGGTGTGAAGCTGAAAAGGTTCACCAACAATGCATTTCCAGAGAGGGTACCAGTTGAGTGCCATTTTCCAGTTGCTTGGCTTAGGTCAATATTTTTTCTTCCCCTTTTAGGATAGATACAGGGAGTTGATGAGGGTTTCTCAGCTGTGGAGGGATTTGAAACACAGAAAATGGTTTGGCTTTGGGCATGATATGGAGCAGGATCCTGGGGATGGAGGACTTGCCCTCTTCTGTACAGCCTGCCCCCAACCAGGTGTTAATTTGCCAGCAGACTGGAAAGTCCACTATGACAGGTAAGAGAGTGTGATCCATTTGGATTGGGATTCTGACTGCCTTCAGGGATACTATCATGAGGCAATATGTCATAGATGGGAACTTCACTGCTCAGCATATGAAAATGAACAAGCCAGAGTTGGATGTGGCTTTGTCCAATGGAAAGGGGTATATGGTTGCTGAGGTGCCCTATCAGAGTCATCTAAAACAGTCTTTGGATAGCAAGGAGGTGAGAGGTCTCATGGTCTTGTAGATTGCTTGCTGACCACACATTTAGAGATCCACCTGCAGCAATCACAGGGCTATCAATGCTGCAAACATCAACAAGTCCAACCTACAATCTACAGGGATTGGTGCTACAGCTTGTGCTCAGCATGGCTGCTTTGTCCCACATTCCATGGTAGATTTTCAGAAAGGGGAGAGGTGAGTGGAGCCCCTGGATTGAGATTGGTGTAGTTGGAGCTGATTTTGGGCCAGGTATATGAACACAGACTACTCCATTTGTAATGCTCTTGGATATCATTCAGAGAGCATCACAAAAGCCCTGGTGATTTATGATGTAGGGTGCCAGTGGAGCATCAACTTCAGGAGCAGGGTGAAAAACAGTCCATCTCTCCTTCTTCCCCCAGCACTGGAAATTGTTCCTGCAGTGGGAAAGTTCCATTTGGCAGCACACAAGCTCTCTTGCTTTCCCAGGTACAGCCTCAACTTCATCAAGGGTGCTGACCACTTGGATGGAGAAATTTTGGAGACATTGTGGGCTCCATTCAATAAGATCTACCCCACTGCCAGGTCTATGACTCAGGCACACAGGCAAGAGGTGTATGATGATCATATGAGGGACTCTAACTGGAAGAAGCTTGTGGGAATGAGTGAGTTTTTTCTTTTTTCTTGGAGGGGATGTAAATTTATGCCCAACATCACAGTCCCCTCCTTGCTCAAGAAATATAAGAATTCCAACAAGTGTCTGGAGGAAATGAATGAGGCTTATGAGCAGTTGACTGCCATGTTGGATCCTGACAAGGTTGCTAGGTGGGAATCAGATGCACTTAGGGCAGGCAGATAGGGGGGAAGCCCTAGATATTTATTTATTGAAGGGGGACAAAGGTTGGTGTCATGGATGGGTTGATGACTTGGTCTGATAATTTTTTTTAGCCCCCACCTTTCAGGAGGTGTGGTTGCAGCTCATGAAAAACCCCAAGTCCCCCTCTGGAAATGTTGGTTTGGTGGCTTGGCTTGCAGAAGGAATCAGCATTGAGAACTCACAGTGAGGTCCCAGTTGAGCTGAAGGTGAATTTCTTGCTGACCAGACTTGCAGGGATCAGCTGAGGTCTGAAATCTGACAACTTCCCAGTCCAATGTCAACTAGGCAAGAAGTTAAAATCTCTGAGAAGAGACAGAGACTTTCTTCCAGGATTGAAAAATTCCATAGCAATGGCCAAGCATTTTGCAAAGGTTTGGATATAGATGGCACTTTCACTCCCCAGGATGATCCTGCATTCTGTGGGTCAGATGAAGAAGAACATGAGGATAGGGAGTTCTGGGATGATGATGAAGGAGACTGGGAAGCTCCTGAAGAGGAAGTTGAGGGGCTGGCTTCAGAGCTCATGAGCATATGGATGCCATCTTCCATTGGAGCTGCCAAACTGACAGAACTGGGCCTTCATGACCTTCTCAAAGAGGAAAGGGAACTCTGAAGTCTCCTTGATTAGTAAGCAGGTTCCCCCTTCCCCGCAGCCTAGGCCTTCCCCACATTGTGGCTGTGTCATTCATTGTGCCTAATTACCACTTCCTCCCACTCTGCTTTTTTGATTATGTAAGCAAAAATGCGGCCTTGCCTGCCTTATTTCTGCCTCACCACACTGCCTCCTTTTATTGTACCATGTTCTAATGTATCCAAATCAATTTGGCACACTGTAGGCCTTATTCCCACACCTAAATCTGATCCAATTTAAGTTATTACATGCTTGTACAAGTAAATAGGGCAAAAATGCGAAATCTGTTCCCCCATTTGCAGTTCTTGACATATTGCCATGAAACCTTCAACCCATACCCACCCTGCATATGGCTACAACATTGTAAATTTCCAAATCCTCACAGCAACCCTCTCTTGAGATATAATCAGTTCTCCTCCTCCTCCCTTGTATGTGCTTTAGGCCTGCATCCTGACTCCTGTGATGAATTCTGCTGCCCTGGATGGATGGAGGGTGCAGGGTACAATGTTCCTGTGAAAGCATTTGGGTGGTTTAGATGCCAGATAAGATGTGAGTCCGCTTTTTCACCTTTTTCTTCAGAGGGTTACCATACATCACCCATATTCATAATATATCCTTTAATTGCAAGGCAAGCTCCTTAGCATGTATCTCTACACATATACAAGGTTTCATGACCATACAATAAGTATTGAAGGTACTGGAAGGCTGCCGAGGCTTTTGGACCGTGGGAAAGCTGCCAAAATTTAAAAGCTCGGCAGCCTTCCAGTACCTTCAATACTTATTGTATGGTCATGAAACCTTGTATATATGTAGAGATACATGCTAAGGAGCTTGCCTTGCAATTAAAGGATATATTATGAATATGGGTGATGTATGGTAACCCTCTGAAGAAAAAGGTGAAAAAGCGGACTCACATCTTATCTGGCATCTAAACCACCCAAATGCTTTCACAGGAACATTGTACCCTGCACCCTCCATCCATCCAGGGCAGCAGAATTCATCACAGGAGTCAGGATGCAGGCCTAAAGCACATACAAGGGAGGAGGAGGAGAACTGATTATATCTCAAGAGAGGGTTGCTGTGAGGATTTGGAAATTTACAATGTTGTAGCCATATGCAGGGTGGGTATGGGTTGAAGGTTTCATGGCAATATGTCAAGAACCATCTGATTGGCTTTATACAGTCGAATCAATGGGCCATTGCTGATATTGACCTCTGGCAGAACATTGTTTGCTTCAGCGAGCACCGTGATATACCCCCTTCTCAACTTTGTTAGAGCTGACAGCGAGCACTTCTTGATGGCTTCAATCCCAGCATCGAGTTCTCTCTGTTGTTCCTTGGGGGTGTGTGGCTGGATATGAGTTTTGGCAGCAGACTTTGCATCAGCATTCATACCAAACACTTTCCGACAATGGTGCTGGAGGTCTCCAAGGAAGAAGTTATGCATTGCTTCCATGACCACGAAGCAGGTTGGATCCCAATATGGTAGGCACAACAGTTTGGACCATCTAAGCCCAAATGTGTCATATATTCGCTGTTGAGTCCCATCTGTATGTGCATCCCTCCACATCTTCGCAATTGCAAAGTGCTCCTGCCATGTCCATCGTCTCCAGGTTGATATATCCATGTTCCCAAAATCCGAGCCACTTTGCTGGCAAAACGAGCAGAATCTCCCTTGTGTAGACCCCAGGCCTGCAAACCCAGCAGCTTTTTGTGTCGCTAACAAGTGGTATCACTGCACAGCGTATCAGGCATCCGAATGTATGAACAGTGGTGCGAGTAAGGCACAAACCTGGAGCCCAGCAGCAAATTAAGTCATCAACCAGCGGTTGCAGTACGTGATTTAGATGGTATGATGAAGGCTCTTGTGGCCCAGGAATTATGCCAGCGATATAAATGTTTTCGAGTTGATAGCATAGGTGAATCAGTAAATTGAGACAGACCATGTAAATGGCACCAAATGAAGTGTGCTTCCCGCCTTGTTTGTTACCAAAGGGATTAAACCAGTCAATGAACAGACTAAAGGCTAGTCGAACTTCCAAATGTAGGTTTTCTGACCCAAAGTACAAGTTATTATCAGGGCCTCGAAATTGTCTGAAGGCAGATCCATCCCATATGTCAGACATATGGTCGGAAATTGGACCAGTTGTTGCACGTAGAGATGTCATGACTTTGGCTCGTGAAAGGAAATGCATGATCCACAAATCCAGTGGTTGATACCAGAAACAGCAGTTAGGGGATCCACACTTCCCAAACAGATGCGCACCACAAGGCTCGCTCGATGGTGTCATGCAATGAGCACAGTGTGTGGGGATGTTCTGATAGTCCTCTTTCTGGTGTTCAGGAAATGAGCCATACAATGAAAAACAGATTGGACAGCAAATATATTGGCATAGCTCTGGGTCAATATGCAGGAGGTCGAGAGTGCTGCATATGTCCTTTGGCCAGCCTGAGGTGAGTGAATCGATCTCGTCCTTAATCCAATGATGACTGCCAAACTTCTGGAGACTGTCAGTGACTCTCCCAATTGTGGCCATGACAATGGACTGAAAAATCAACAGCAGGAAGTTCATGCTGTGCCTTGAAAGTCCAGCTAATACATGCAAAATACTGGCTGCAAGGATGCCTAATGAAAGAGGTAAGGTCATATTGCCAATGGTATCCAGGCTACTACAGAAGCGATCTAATTCGCAACTTAGTATGTATGCTTGAAACCCATTGTCAGTGCATGTACCTGCCTTCATGACCGTTGGAATGGAAGACCCAGTATTAGGTGCCTCCTTGGCTATGTTTTCTACCTCTTGTCGATGCCATTGATAGTTGCAAATGCGTTCAAGGGAACTTTGGTGTTCTTGGATGTCAAGGATAAGGCTCTTCCTGGCTAACATGACACTGTCATCTTCATTGCTAGGGACAGCACTGATGAGTTCGAACAATTTTTCCATGTATTGTTGGTGAATGATAAATGGCCATGAACCCCATTGATCACTGGGATCGATGGGTGGGGGAGTACTCGCAGCAGGGGGATAGTCCGACATGAATCTGAGGCGAGGTGGAGTAAAGATGAGACTGAAGAGTGAAACATATCATGATATTGCTGCAATAATTGAAGCGAGGCAGCTGAGGTAGAGTCTGCTTTCAATATGTGAGATTGCTATCATTTCTGGAAATAAATGAAGACACCTTTGTCAGAGACTTCCAGCGGTGTACTAGGAGTAAAAGCAGCTTCATTTCCCAACTCACTCTGACGTGCCCTGGATGATATAACATCCTCACCATGAGTCTCTGGTGCAGTGGTAGCTATGAGCAGATCGAGTTCCATGCGTTCACATTGTTTTGCTGCACACCAGATTTTATCGTCACGACGATGCTGGTAGGCCATAGATGGAGGTAGTAGGCGGCCAGGGGTTGGAAGTTGCATCCAAGGGTCTGGATCTGATTCACTTATACAACCATACACCTGGCATTTACATCGATTTTTTGCAGGTGCCATGGCCTTCCAAGATAAACCCTAGCCTGATTTTTTTCGTGAGCCAGCAAACATAGTTGAGTTAGTTCTCACTAGTGGATAATATTCCGAAATTTACTATCTTCCTCAAATGGCTGGCCAAGCTCGAGCCCGCTTCGCAGTGATTTGCCACGAGAGGGTATGGCACAAACCTATGACAAATAAGTGGTAAAATATCCATCTTAGTTGTTTGGCTAGCAAGTGGCCACACCTTGTTCTGTGTTATTTTGTTGGCTTGTTGCAGAAAGCTCCTTTGCCTTCTGCATTATTTTGTTGGCAAACATCTGTCGCTCGATATCTCGTTCAGCCCAGCGAGGTATGCCACTATCCCTCATCTGGCTTCTTACTCGCACACCTCAGAAGATCGCATCATCACTACTATGGCGTCTCCTCAAGAAGGATGTGGATGTACTTGGTATCACACTGGTGATACAGTCTTCCTCAGATCCATTTGTTGCCAAGCTCATGATCACCTGCCATGCTCTTGCAGATTGCAGTGCCATTTCAATGTTCAACACTGATCTGGAGAAACCCTATATACTGGTATCCAACATGGTAACAATGTCTGACATGCCATCACAGAATGGTAAGTAGAAGGATAAAAATCATAGACGAAGCAATAGAAATCGACTTCCAGCTCATATTAGCAAGAAGGTCATTTCTGTCAAATATGGAATGAGCTGCTAGGATGATCATCCATATCAAGGCCACAAGTGTGATAGATGTGGTGACTGCCACGCAGAATTTAAGCTCGAGTAATTTAAGCTCGAGCGAGGTATCAACTGGCATGAGTTTCGCAGCACTGTAGCCTTGGATATTTCCATCATGTTCTTGTTCAAGGACTGCGAGTACTTCATCTAGTAACTGCAATGCGGTGCCATCAGTTGAATATACCCTCTGGAATTATCTTAGCATACCATGTCATGAACATGCCTGAGAAGTTGAATTTGCTCAAGGAGATTGATCCAAGGACACTCCTAGAAATGCTGTTGAATAACAGAACCAGGCAGCAAGGAGTATCAGCAGCCCCATACTGGTATATGAGCAACACTTGTATCAGCTTGCATTGCGTGGTGGCGGGGAGCGAAAGAGAGTGAAGTAAGATATGATGCATAGCTGCGTGCAGTTTTAAGTATGATAATATTCCCTGTCCTTGCTGAGGCTGTTTGTGGTCAATCTAAACCACGAGGCCATTTATATTTGATGTGTATCACATTCCTGTATATTGCAGGATGTGCATAATGTGATCGTAGTCTAATGTTACCGATTGCAGCTTAACATATTCCCTTCTGGTACATGAGTAGACGTAGTCAGCTGTTACAATTGTAGCGAACGAAGTGCAGTAAAGTATCAAATGAGTTTTCTCTTCTTGCAATGAATCATTACATCGCAATCTGAACCCCCCTCACTCGAATCCATAGGGTCTGATAGCCGAGAATGATGATGTCCTATCTTTCCAGTGGAGGAAGTGACAGTCAGTCAGCTAGTTCCTTGGTCAGTCGCTGAGAGGCAGAGCAGTGCATCTGCTGCAGGTTGAACATCCAAGGGTATGAGGTCTGGATTGGGTTTGCCTGTGCCACCCACACTATCACCCATGGCAATTGGTTGAGATAGAGGGGTATGGAGACTATTGATAGTTGCGAGTAATGCAGCTGCGGTGGGCCAAATGTCTGGGACTGTTAGCCCTGGAACATGCTCATCCATGCTGCCTGCACCATTGCCCACAGTGGTTGATAGAAATCGAGGAGGATCAAGCCTATTGAGGGATATTCTCATATTGATGAAGGGTCAAAAATGATATGGACCTACCTTCTGTTTGTACCTTCATGGTGATTACTGCCTTCGCTTGCTGGGGACTGTGGTGCAGAGCATTCCGAACTGCTATGACTAAGTCAATGTTGTCTGGCGGGCACACAGCGAGCAGAACATATGCTATAACCACCTCGTCAGTCGAGGTTGAAACACCTTTATCATGGTATTTTAGAAAGCCACGACTACCGGGACATGTCAACCGAAATAGACATGAAAAGGGAGAATCATACAACAAAGCATTTGTGTGTTGTTTGTAGATTTCGATGCTAGGAAGGGGTGTTCAGTTTGACTGAAGGTAATGGTAGAAAAGTGAGTGCACCCCTGGACTCCACTTCTGATACCCAATGGTACCTCTGCAGGAATCTTAAAGTCGAGAAATGCATCCAACAATGCCTTCGCATTAAGCTCGGAAACATGGTGCCAGTTCCAGTCCACTTGATCACAGCAGTGCACCATATACTTAAAGCACCAGAACATAGCCGAATCACGGAAAGAGAGTAAGAAGATTCTGCCATCTATGGAGAACTGTGCAGCATTTGCCTATGGGCCATGTCAGTTCACTGTAAGCGGCACAGTAGACTATCTCATACCCAATCAGCCCATGTCAGTGCAGATACACATCGATCATGTTCAACCAGAGTAGGCTGAAAAGATCACACAAAGTTAATAATTGGTGACTTGATGAGGAACCACACTGTAAAGCCAATCAGTAACCAAGAAAAGTGGGACTAGGATGATGTTACTCACGGAAATGGCCACTATGCTGTGGTGCCACGAGCATTACTGAGGCAGAAACTGGTGAAGAAGTAGGCACGAGAGTTGTCGCCCACAACTGAGTAACAGTGACATTCTCAGTAGCGAGCATATTGTGAGTCCTGTGTAGACCCATCAATGATTCAATATGTGCATCTCATAATCTAAGACGCACATTTGTAAAACATTATGAGGTCCACCAGGAGCAGGATAGACAGCAGAGGACATGGTGGACAGCTGGGCTTGCCAGAAAGAAGGCAATCCACCATTATATATGCTCACAATCCATGCATAGTTGGCATTTGACGATATTTGGAAGACACCCCAATGGTCTGCAGGGTGTACAAAGGCATCGGGAGAAGCTCTGAAGCCACGAGTCTCTAAAGTCACATCTGCACAAAGCAATCGGGAAGAAATCTGTTACCCATGGGTCTTAAAGGAACTCAATGACGGAGATCCACTCACCATTTCCTATGCTTTCATGGACTATTGGCCATACTACCCCCCCATAACTTTTAGAAGGATCTTTGACAGGGATCGCAGTCCAAGCCCCTGTGCATCTACAGTTACCCTTCGCCAGGTATTCGACTTTGATACCATTTGCCTGTCGCAGGAGCAAGCAGTGGAGCCACTGCCTGCTAGCAGTCTGATTCGTTGGCCATGTGGCACCCTGTCCAAACCAAATCACAGAGGATATACATTGTGTCAGGTGCTAAATTGGAATGATAAGACGTACAAGTCCATGCAGGTAGACCACAATCATGTCACATTAATTATTGGCATGCTCACTAAGGAAACAGGAGGGGCTGCATGAGGTATGTGAAGAATACCTCGACTTCAGGTTAACTTTCCCAAACCAAGCACCTGCAGCAGTAGCAATGTTCCTAAATGCAGTAAGATTGGCCTCATGGAGTACTGACAACTGAAAGGTGAAATTATTTTACAGGCTCAGGCTCAATTCCCAATCCTCAATGAATATCAGGATCAATGGCCTGCCCAGGATTACGCTATGATGTACCTTAAGAACAAAGTTGCTGCTGATAAGGCGAAGATGAGGGTGAGGACATGATAGAATCGACACACATATAGCAATGGTACTTCACAAATGATATTGGGTGGACAAGGACGAGGGCTTGTCATGAGAAGTATACAAGTACATTCAAAGGTAACAGTACCATATTGTAATATAGTATATCAGGACTGCATTGCGTTAGATGAAGAAGCAGGTGAGCTAGGTGAGCTACCGAAGTTGTAGTCCTTATCTTGGACTCAGAGTGCCTTGACTTGGCATGGATGTAAGTTAGCAAGCCAAGACATGTTGTAGCAGTTACAGGGAAGTCCAGGGGGTGCAGCAGCTTTGGTGTTAACTTTTCCACTGTGAGGGTGAAGCCAGAGCTGAGTCCCCACCTTCTTTCACATACCAATCGAGACCATAGCGTTGGCTGCTGCCACATCATCGGCTTCCCATAAAAGACTAGCAAGCAGGTCGCTATGCCAAGCAGGGTACACACGAGGATAAGATATTGTTCTTCTGACCTCGTCCTCTGATTCATCTGAGCTCATGGCTTGTGTGCCCAAGTCATTAATAAGGGGAAGGTGTTGTCAAAGTCTTGGGTGATCGGCCATCGCATCAAGATGCATTTTAAGCAGCTAAACAAAACAAATTTGGCTCTGCAGAAGAAGGAACTGAGGCAAACTTACATGCACTTTCCTCGAGCCACGGGAGGATTTCCATAGGTGAACATTCATTGCTTGTATCGCTTTCTCCAGGTCTTCATCCTCAGCAGTAACCACCTCCCTATAACATGCCTTGACATACACAAGATGAGCCAGGAATGCTGTACGAATTGTCTCAAATTTACAGTAACATTCTGGGATGTTGGCTGAAGCATACCAAGAGTGTTTTGTAATCTTCTCAAGAAAATCTTCGGCAAAAACAGTGGCTGCATCCTGGTTGAATGGTGAATCTCAATTATGCAAGCAGTCAACCATGAAGTCAGTCGGAGTGATTTCGAGGCACCCCGGAAGACCTTGCTCATATTTGTCAACTTGTGCCTGCAAGAGAGAGCATTTTGCATTTCGTAAATATTTGTATCCCCTTATTCTCAGTAAGGTAAGGGTATGGGCACAAATGCACCACTGTCGAGGAAATGAGAATAAAATATACAGAATAAAGGTACTACCTTACCAAGAACACCGAATGTTCTTGCTTGTCTCTAACGACTGGGAGCTCTGGATCAGCTGTGACAAAATGGCATCATTTGGCTGCTTTCCCCCTCTGTGGCCAGGGGAATGAGTCACCACTTTCTCCTTGGCTGGGACCTGGCTGGTGAGTCAAGACTATGCCAGATGTCCTTACATGTTCACGGATAGTACCGATCTCCTTCATTACGGTCTCATGAGATCTTGCCTGTGATTTCTGAATGGAGTCTAATAGAACATCCATTCCTGAGGAGAAGTAAGATAGTAACGGTGCAACAACTCCATTGAGTGTGCTGCCATCATCAGGTCGAGCATGGCAGGAGGGACTGCCGCTTGGAAATATGTCTGACTGTGGGAGACCAGAAGACATACTTAATCCAGAAACTCTGGAGCCAGTTATGGGAGCTGGAGCAGATGTACTTGGCCCTGGGATGTCATGATCTGTCATAGTCCACTAAGTGGGTAATGGAATAGATGGCATAGCCTGGAACTGGGGCCAAGCCTGCATATTCTTCAGAGCAGTAGACAGCTGTGGAGGTGGCGCCAGAAGCTCAGATTCAGATGGCCATGGAGGAAGGTCCCAGCCTTGCAGACGAAATTCACTCTGTGGAAGCTATTGTCATGAGGATATGTAACAAACCGACTTGCAAACTCTACTTACCTGACTGTTACAGTTGGATTCGATGGCCATCTGTTTCCCTTTGTCATGCATGGTTCGAGCAGAATGCTGAGAATCCAAAATTTCCTATATAAACAGGGATTTTATTAGAACAGGATATTCACTGGTAAGAAATACATACTTGTATGGTAGTAGGGCACAGTGCGATTGAGGGAGGTGCTTCTGCATGTGTCCTAATCGTAGAACCGCTTGATGGGGTAGATGGTTGCTGAACGACATGTGAATAGGCAGGTGTGTGCTGCCTGGAGATGGGAGGCGTCCGCTCATCGCCTGGGGTTGGCTCTCTTGACTGTACAGACAAGACTGGGGTCGACTCTCTTGACTGTCTCGAGGAGGCTGAGGTAGGGCATCTTGACCATTTAAATGATGTTGTGGTCGCTGTATGTGATGGGGGTTGACCAGATGTAGACGCTACAACAGGAAGACTGGACTGAAGTTTAGTCAGCTCCTAATACACCCTATCCCATCTTAGCGAAGAGTGCTCACCAGTGGAACAGGATGTTCTGGAGGCTGACAACACATCATTTGCTTGAGGGTGCTAAGTAGCCATTGCTGTGATGTTCGAGCAGCCTGTTCTTCTGATACGGTCGAGTTGTCTACTTGTGGCACAAGTGAGGTCTCATCTGCTTTCGATGACTTGGGAATATGATGTCCTTGTGTCCATGCATCATCTGGAGGATGTTTCAAAGGTGAATGGCCTTCTGGCGACTCTGAGGAAGAATCTGGGCACGATGGGAGATAAGCAAGCCAGAAACAACAAATTAGTTACTCTAACCTTGAAGATCCATGGCATATGGCACAAGTAAATGAGAGGGGGGGCCGGGTCTTGAATAAATAGAGATACAGCATGAAAGGGTCATTCTAGGACCTGTTAACGTCTCCACACCCATGAAAGAATACAAGACAGGCACTGCCTAAATGATTGGTGGCATTTGCAAAAATCGAATCAAATAGGTACACCTACCCTACGTCTGGATGTTCATGCTCTTGGACAAAATTTCAGAAATTGTGATGACCATTGACGTTGACCACAAATAAAATTCCAAGCCACTCATGAGGGTTCAAGTCCTGGATTTGATGAGCGCTATGGAGGTACAATGATGCCATATGGGGCTGTAATGAAAGTTACCACGAGGTAAGGTACTAGGACATCAATCCAGAGTATCATGGACGCTACCTCTTTGATCAGAACCAGAGTGGAGCCTAGGAGACAAAGAAGTAAGATTAGCCCTGATATCAGTGATGATCCATAGGTGTGATTTCATGAAGAATAAAAGTGATGTCTTCGATCAGAAGACACTGGCAGCCAGAACATGGAGCTAGGAGACAAAGAGATAAGGTTAATTAAATGTCAATCATAGGGCCGCATGCACTCTACCTTTCTACTTGGAATAAGATTGGCTGCGCAACCTCCCACCAGGACGTTGGGTGCTTTGTGATAATTGCACGACACTGGCTGCTTACCCCTGCAATGTGTTGATCATGAAAAATTGAAGTGCAGCGCTCATATCACAAAACTCAGCTGTGACAGCACAGCAGGGCAACGAGGACTCGGGAGATGGAAGAATGGGTAAATCTCATTCTGAAAGGGAGGACTGCAGCTATAAGCACAATGGCACCTAGGCTGAACTGACTCACCATCGCCCTTACTCCCCACTGCACCATTCCCCCACTTAATACGCTTGCTCTTCATGGCCCCCATTCGTTCCAGTCCTTAGAGATGCTCTCCACACAAAGGTCGATCAGCACCACGCGCTTCCAACCTCCCTGCCGACAGTGATAAGCATCTTGAACCCAAAGACTTGGTCCAGAAAATGTCACAAATTGTGGATTTGCTCGAAGAAGACATGAAGCGATCTCGTAAGGTAAGTAAAACTACTCTGTATAGCACACATTCTGACCACATGCAGGAAGTTGAGAGGTTGACGACCGAGAAAGAGATGGCAGAGAAGGCCCAAGCTGATGCTAAGGGAGCAAGGAAAATCTGCAGAAGATGATGGAATGGGTGAGTGCTGCAGAGCACGTGCTAGACACTTATCATTAATATTCCATTTGTTAGTTCACAGCCACACACGCTGACGCCATCAAGTGTGGTGTATGTCAGAAATGCATTGATTGCCCCTTCACGTAGGTGCTCTATGATATTTACATACTTATGCTAATCATTATTGGTCCAGCTTGGTTGATTGCGGCCACTCCTTCTGTTATGGCTGCCTCTGGGAGTGGTTTCATAACAGCCTGCTGAGGCAGTTAAGGTGGCGAGATATTCCAGCTCACTTGAAACAGAAACTGGTGATGGCAGCGAAGCTCAAAGAACTCTTCGAAAATAAACATATCTATGTGGTCCACTATACTTGTCCAACTTCCAGTTGTTTAATTGATGTGGAAAGCAAACCTATGGAGAACGACCTCGCTGGGGCTATGATCAATGCAGTAAATGACATTTTAGGACCCCCGGCAAAACAAGTTGACCGCAGTCCACACCTCGACAGACCTGACATTTGGGTAGATATCTTCTATGATGAAGCTTGATTGGTGAGTTCTTATCATGCACATTCTGAAGCACACTGATCTTTCAATCTAGAAAGAGTAGGAACCTTTTCCCTTGAGTAGTTAGAGTAGTTGTGCTCTTATACTACATAACAAATGTACGAGTGACATCTCTTACCTTGTTCTATGCCTGTCCTTCTCTACCGAATACTGTTAACTGCACAATCAGTGAAATCCATTTTTATCGATCTTAAATATGTTTCTGAGCTGCTCTCATAGTGTATTAGATTGTGGTGGCCAAATAAACACACTCAAATTCATAATCACTGTACACAACCTGTACAAAGCGAATATTAATCCTAAAATTGCATATCCAAATACAAAGGAGAGCTCTGGTGTCTATTGACTTCCATCCATGTCAATCATATGCCATTTTTCGATGGAATACAGGCTAAAGTGGTCTCATGAGGGGCACTGTGGCCCTATCAATTGTACTGCATTTATGGATGACAGGAGCCACATTGCCAGTGGCAGTAAGTGAGTCGGCATATCATTGGTATATGCTCACACAAACAGGTGATGATGGACATGTCATTGTCTGGTCATTGGAGGATGGAAGTCTTCGCAGGTGCTTAAAACCAAAGCAAGGTGTTACGCTAAGACCGAAGTCTGTAATGTAGGTCGAGCCCAAGTAGTTGTTCTACGACACGACGGTTGTAACCTTCTGTCTGAAGGATTTATCGTAGTTCTGAGTGAGAGCTGGGAAGCTCAAGTTCGAAGTTCTGAGGAACTAGCCAGTAGATTGGGCAGCTCTAGTCTGAGGGTCTACTCTAGACTAGAGGCGACTATATATAGTACAGAGGGAGAGGCCTCAAGGCAACCTCATGTAGCTAAAGGGATAAAGGCCATTGGCCTGAGTCCTACATGTGTTAAACATGTGTAAAGAGAAGATAATGCTATTGGCCAAGCCAAAGCATGAGTCAAGGAACAAGGGGGAAAAGCATAGAACAAAGCTGACAGTACCAAACAGTCAGAAACAGAAAGAAAGTCCCACAGCAGGGCATGAATCGTAACATTACCCCCTTCATATGGGGAAAGCCACCAGTTTTCCACCTTTCAAAGATGGGAGTCACTGTAAGGTTTGCTGGTCATGTTGGTGATGGCGTCATCATCGAAGTCAAAATCGTTGTCACGAGGGTCATAGTCACTGTCTTCAGTGACGAGCATTTGTTCCTCTTCCTCAACAACAGGGACAGAGAAACGTTCCTTGAGGGAATGATGGCGGGTGGGACAGTTTGCCTGGGTGTGACCAGGGGGATTCATCCTACAGATGGGACACTCATAGGTGGGGCAGTTTACTCGGATATGACTGAGTCAGTGGCAGACGAAGCAGGTTTCGCTGTACAGGGGGTGAGAGCGGGTGAGTACACCAAGTACAGTGTCCATGGCAGTACGAGGGGGATTTCAGGAGCCGGAAGGATGGTGTGCCTCCTCAGTCTGGCTAAGAAGGTCAGCAACCTGTTCTCCAGAGAGGCCAAATGCCTCTTGAGGGTCAACTGTGTTTGGTGATGTGGATGACGATGGGGAGGACGGGGATAGACAGCAAGCATGGGGGCGAACCCTTTGTGGGGAGGGAGATGACTGTGGGGAGTGGGATGATGACGAAGACGACGAGTTTCTGTACTGGGACAGGGGGTGAGCGGTGACTGGGGCCACATGTTGGCGGACATTGTGAATGAGGTCAGCCCCTCCAAGCACATCGAAGAGGCAGAGGATCAATGGGACTTGTTCTCTCGAGATTTCCTCGAGGATGGTATGGGTAAAGCTGAGGCAGGGGCCCTGTCTTTCAATGTAGCAGGTGTTATGCTAAGACCGAAGTCTGTAATGTAGGTCGAGCCCAAGTAGTCATTCTACGATGCGACAATTGTAACCTTCTGTCTGAAGGATTTATCGTAGTTCTGAGTGAGAGCTGGGAGGCTCGAGTTTAGCAGTTCTGAGAAACTAGCCAGTGAATTGGGCAGCTCTAGTCTGAGGGTCTACTCTCGACTAGAGGCGACTATATATAGTACAGAGGGAGAGGCCTCCAGGCGACCTCATGTAGCTAAGGGATAAAGGCCATTGGCCAGAGTCCTACATGTGTTGAACATGTGTAAAGAGAAGATACCGCTATTGGCCGAGCCAAAGCATGAGTCAAAGGAACAAGAGAGAAACACACAGAACAGGACCAACAGGGTCAAGCAGTCGTGAAGGGAAAGAAAGTCCCACGCCAAGGCATGAATCGTAACATTACCCCCTTCATATGGGGGAGGCCACCGGTCTTCCACCTCTCAGAGATGGGTTTCGCCATAAGGTTCACTGGTCATGTTGGCAATGGCATTGTCGTCGAAGTCGAAGCCATTGTCCCGAGGGTCATAGTCGCTGTCTTCAGCGATGAGGGTTTGTTCTTCTTCGATGACGGGGACAGAGAAACGTTCCTCAAGGGAACAATGGCAGGCAGGGCAGTTCGCCTGGGTATGGCCAGGGGGATTCATCCCACAGATGGGACATTCATAGGCGGGGCAATTTACTCGGTGTAGGGAAAGTATCCTCCCTACCAGGATATTTCTTTTATTTCATTGTTTTTACTTACTGATTTGTTTTCTTTTATCTTTTCTTATCTTTTACTTAGTGTTTGCGCGCATTGTGGCTTATGTAAGCCCGCGCAAGTACTTTGAGTGTATGGCACATACATAGAATAATAATAGACGAGTTACCCCAGACGAGAAGCCGGAAATAAGACGAGACAGACTTGGAATTTTAGTTCTCCCTCCCCAGACACTCAGTAGACGTTATCTTGGGTTTTATTTGGATTTCAGGGCGCGTTTTTCAGTCTTTCTGCTTACTCCTTGACTCCACACCAGGCAACTCAAGCCTCCTGGGTCGAATTCACCCCCCCTCTCTCACTAGGAGACTTTGACCTATTCCTAGGGTCATTTCCCTCTCATCTCTACATCTGGAGCCCACCGCGAGGGGGCTGTTTTGCTTGGTGACCCCACTTCTCCCCTACCTCTGCGCTTGCACACGCGCTTTCTCGAGAACCGACGCGCCGGACCTCTCGCTTTTCTGGACTCTGATTCTACTCGACGAGACCTTTCGAACGGTGCCTTTTTCGTCGCGTCCGCTTCAGTACTTCCAGAGATATTCTTATTTTTGTGGAGAAAGGCTCTGTAGGGCGAAAACTGGAATAACTCAGGACTGGGTGCGCCGTTTTTCGTATTTCTTCGTTCGCCCACTTCTCCTCGCCCGCCTCTACCATCTCCCGAAGTTTCGTAGAATTCCGTCGAGCGGTTCTTGCCCAGCGTACTGCCGTCCTCCTCCCCTGCCACAGCTTAGCTCCCTGGCACCTCCTGGTCGCGTTTTGAGCTGTTTTGAGTTGTAGGAAACCCTCCCCCACCATCATAGAGTCAGTAGACGACCCCTTCGAGACGCCATCAGCCCCTTTGAGACTCCCAGACGAACCCCGAGCCCTTCGAGACACACTCGTGACACAGACGCTTCGTTAGACGCACCCGCTTCGTTCGTAGACGTAACCAGACGCTATATCATCGTTTTTCTTGCGCATATTGCAGTCAGTGAGGCTGCAAGTTTGAGAGTTAAGTGTTCGAGTCACAACGGCGACTAGCTTCAGTTTGGGTGGTCGAAACCACCTGGAGACGTATCATACAAGGTTCTGCATCCTCCTCCCCCCTTTGTGGTTCGTTGCCACACCCCCAACCCCCCCCATAGACGTTCGAGGTCGCATCGAGGCGACCCCACCTCTTCGTTTTACCCTTCGAGACAGACTGTTGGCAGTTGAGGCTCGCGTTGAACCCCAGTACTGCTGTCAATTATCAATTACAACGTGATATATATCCTTTTGAGCTTTGTATATACTACTCATGATGGAAGAAGCATCCAGACTGTCTCGAGCCCCACTCGAGTCCCCCCCAGAGTTCTTGGGGCAGGCCGAGGACTTGCCGCATTACCTCGAGGATGTAGCAGAGTATGGTAAGGCCCAGGGCACAACAGATACCGCGTCGCTCATCCAGTTTGCAATCGACGGAGCACCACCCCACACTGGAAGGCTCTGGAGCTATCTTGTGGCCAGCGCGCCAATCTTCGAGTGATGGGAGAACTTCGAGGCGCTCGTAACTCTCCAGTACCCTGAGATCAAGCCAGTCAAGGATGTCCTTGAGTACTTCGAGGAGTTCTATACCTTCCTCGAGGGGACTCGTCGCAGCGAACTGAGCTCAGTTGCAGCCCTAGGGGACTACCTTCGTCGTTTCCAGGTCTCGTTCTTGGCCCTGGTGAGTTGGAACGTCTTGGAGTTGAGCCATCGAGGCCAGCTATTCCTTCGAGGGCTCCCACCACAAGTCGAGCTCGACGTTTCGAGGAGGCTTGCATCCAGGTACCCCCTGTTCGAGTTGGGCCGCCTGTGGCCTGTCGAGGTCATTGTTTGTGTTAAGAAGGAGGTTATCGAGGAGGGGGTAGGCTGCTCACCCCCTCATCTAGTTTCGAAGGATGCCTCGTCAGCTCGCAAGTTCCCCGAGGAACCCTCTCAGCACACGCACTTGCCCTCGATCAGTTCTGTATCAGACACCCCTGTAGAGTACTCTCAGTCTCGTTCTAGAAGATGCTCCCAGGGAGAGGCGCACTCGAGCTCGAAGCTTCCCCCTCGTTTCCCCCTCGAGGCATGCCCTCGACCATTGAAAACTCCCCCCCCTTCCCCCGAGCATGCTTTGAGCAGCTCGTCCCCTCGCCAAGTC
Organism: Pisolithus marmoratus; assembly: GCA_024613145.1. Lineage (NCBI taxonomy): Eukaryota > Fungi > Basidiomycota > Agaricomycetes > Boletales > Pisolithaceae > Pisolithus > Pisolithus marmoratus. Next base: position 1,583 of record JANFAE010000629.1, on the reverse strand, counting down.
ACTAATGCAGGCTCGTGGCACACTGTGGTTCAGCCACGGCGGTGTGTCCCAGATAAGCAGGCTGGTGAGTTGGCTTTGAACTCGCTTCGAGGCTCGAGAGAGGACCAATGGTCATGTCCACATCGAGTTGACCATTTGGAGAGTACAAAGGTTTTCCCCCCTCATTCCCAGTTCATGTCTACTAGGGCTCGTGACCTCGGTTTTCCCTCGACTTGCTCTCGTCAACCTTGTGAGTCCTCGAACACCCCCTCGAAGAGCTCGTCCCATCTTGTGCCTCCCTCGAGGCACTCTCCTCGTCCTGTCCCCTGTTGTGGGTCATGTCCAGGGAGGTCTTGCTTGCTTCGAGGGACCCCAGCCTCACTGTCGAACCCTGCCCCTGCGAGTTTCAAGTCCCTTTCGAGAGTGTCGGGTTGCTCGCTTCCCCTTCGAGAGGCTATGGCTTCGAGCAGGTATCCCTCTGCCTATCGAGAGGTCCCGAGGTGCCAAGTTTGGCCTCGAAGATTTGGTTTTTGTTTCTTCTGTGGTTGTGAGGGGCACATTCGAGCGCAGTGTGGAGTTTTTGCCTCGTATCTAGTGGCAGGAAAGTGTGGGGTGGTTCGAGGTTGCGTTGTGCTACCTACAGGTGAGGAGATCCCTCGTGAGGCGCTCGGGCACACATTACAGGCTCGTTTGGACTTCTGGGCCCTCGCTCGTGGCCCAGGAGGGTTGGCTTCTCAGTTACCTTTCCCCCCTTTGAGTACAGGATCAGTCCCACCTCTCGCCACCTCTCGAGTTCGACCCAAGATGTCTCCGAGGCATCCTTCGAGGTCCCAAACTACCCAGTCTCCTTCGAGGCTCGAGTGGTCCCCTCCGAGCTACCCTCGAGCTCCCCCCGAGCTTCGTTCCCCCTTCGATTCACCCTCGAGTTGCTTTAACTGCATTCCCCCTTCAGCTGAGTAGTAGTTTTGTTTCTTTTATGTGGTTTGTTTTGTTTCGAGCTCGCATTTTCACATTTCTAGCTAGAGTTTTGTTTCAAGGATGATACCCTTGCCTCGGTTTATGATACAGCTTGGTAGGTGATGACTGGGGACAGTCATTATTTAAAGCCACCCTCGGATGTAGGGAAAGTATCCTCCCTACCAGGATATTTCATTTATTTCATTGTTTTTACTTACTGATTTGTTTTCTTTTATCTTTTCTTATCTTTTACTTAGTGTTTGTGCGCATTGTGGCTTATGTAAGCCCGCGCAAGTACTTCGAGTGTATGGCACATACATAGAATAATAACAGACGAGTTACCCCAGACGAGAAGCCGGAAATAAGATGAGACAGACTCGGAATTTTAGTTCTCCCTCCCCAGACACTCAGTAGACGTTATCTTGGGTTTTATTTGGATTTCAGGGCGCATTTTTCAGTCTTTCTGCTTACTCCTTGACTCCACACCAGGCAACTCAAGCCTCCTGGGTCGAATTCACCCCCCTCTCTCACTAGGAGACTTTGACCTATTCCTAGGGTCATTTCCCTCTCATCTCTACATCGGATATGACCGAGTCGGTGGCAGATGAAGCAAGTCTCACCATACAGGGGGTGAGAGTGGGGGACAC
>JANFAE010000628.1:0-50652 GCA_024613145.1 Pisolithus marmoratus | reverse complement strand
GACGACATCGGAAGAATACCAGCCTTGAGGGTGCTAAGACCGAGAAGAGCAGTGGGCTTGACGTAGTTGATGATATCCACCAAATTTGTTAGTGCAGGACCCCCGTAGTCAGTACGAGCAAAGACTGCGAAGACAGGTAAGCATTAGTGGTTGGGGATGTCACAAACTGGGACACACATTTCTTGTGTTCCTGCAAACCCTTACGGTCCGCCGTGATCAAACCCTTCGAATCGACAGTCTATAATGGCAACAGGTGAGACAGACAACCCAAACCGACACAGGATTACAAAAAAGTACCCAAATCCGAGCCTTGGCCTCTTCGAGACTCAAGTTTTGCATGGTAAAGAAGGACAGGAGCTGCTTTGCAACACCGATACCAGCAGAGCCAGCTCCGAAGAAAAGGATTCTATGGTCTGCCAATGGTTTCCCTGATGCAGCCGATGAGAGGTTTGCGGCATTGATGAAGCCAGACAAGATAACAGAGCCAGTTCCCTGAATCTACGATACGAGCGTAAGTATCCAAGGGGTCGTAGAGCGTGGGAATCCCCACATCATCATTGAACACTCGGTACTTATAGCGGTACCTGTCAAGATACTTGAAGGCATTGTCTGTCGAGAAGTCCTCAAACTGAACCATCAAGCTCGGGAAAAACATCTTTCATTGCTTCTATGAAATTCAGTCCATGAATTCGTCCATCTGAAGAGGCTTAGAGAGCCGACCACGAAAGAATGAGGTAAGCCAACGACTTCCTCTGGGTCTGGCCTCTTCCGGCGGATGCCGATATAGAGCGGATCATCGAGGTATCTCTGGGTATTTGTCCCTAAGTCTAAACATATGGGGACCTGTTAAAAAAATGGCAATAAGACGGATGGGACTCTGCAAGGTAGCAGTGATCCATACAGTCGATGAGGGTTTGATTCCAGCACCTGCGATATAGAGATCTCTGATACACAGTCAGCCGACGAGGACAAGAGCACGGAAAAATTGCGTGTAACAGTTTTCCGATACTGATGGGAAGTCCATTTGCGCCGAGGTCACCAAGACCAAGGATGCGTGAGCCTGTGCCTACCATTGAGCAATCGAAGCGAACAGTGTGAATGGGACGGTAACAGACCGTCGGTAACGACAGCGATGCGGCTGTCAATAATATTTGGCCACGTGGAGAGGGACGTCGCGGATGCGTCCCTTGTCCTCGATCGAGACGTACATGCCTTCCGGTCTCCTCATATGTGGGAGTAGTTCACACACGCCTCCCCAACCTCGTGGCGGAGTCAGCGAGAGAGGTCAGACGACCAACCAGGACGACTCACAGTTGGGGTATATAGCAGAGGAATGATTTCCTTGATACAATATGAAGTTGATTTGTCTTGTGCATGGTATAAAATTGTGATGACAACACCTTCATGTTTTGGAGCAGGAGGTCGTAAAATAGGTTGGAGTCACGCTCCTTGAGGCCATTGAGATAGATGTATTTTTCGAGAGGGGCTGATTTCGAGCGTAGCTGTTCGAGACAGCGTTCGCGGTGGTGGGATGTAGCAAAGTAAGGGGGGAATCGAGCGATGGCCATTGCCTGGGGACTACAGGGAACTAGCTGAGAGAGAGAGGAGAACTTGCAGACGGACGTCAACCGGGACAGCCACATGCATAAAAAGGTTTGTACCCGTCTCGCTACGAAAAATCACAGGGGGCGTCATTTTCAATGTTTCAGCCTGGGGCACCGGCACCTTTCCATTCCAGGTTACCTTTTATGGAAGGATGACTCAGCAAATCCACCCTCATAAGGTAACCCTCGGAGCGGAACGGACTGGGGAAGGCCACCCAAAGGTCACCCCACTTTAGAGTTTTCCTCAAAGCGAAAAAAAAAAGAGGCTATAATAATCATCATCAACTAAAAAAAAACGACATGCTCCGAAGAAATACGGTATTATTGACAGATAGCGCATCCCTGCGACACAAAGAAGAGTCAGCCATTTACGCCACGACAGGGACCCATCAAACCTGACTACCCAACGGCCCTCTGTCGCCGACCCACCACTACCAAAATTCACGCCGCTTCTGCCTGATAGCAACTACCGTAGCTTTCCTCTCTCCCCACCGCTCCCGAACCGCGGCATGTTTGGCCTCCAATTCCCCCGTAAACTGCTTTCGTTGGGGACGCCGAAGCGCGGCTATTTTTGAAATGAAATTCGGCGTGCAGTTGAACATCTTTGCCAACTTAGTTCGACTGTATGTCCTCGGCTCAGAGAGCCTGAGCTCTCTGATTTTCTCGATAACTTCCCGAGATACCCGCTCTGGCTGCGGTTTATAACTCGATGGTCGCAATAGAGGCGGTAAACGACCTCCACTACCATTCGAGAGCGACGGCTGTGGCTTAAGCAGTGGCGAAGCAGGGTCCAGCGTCGTGGAATGAGGAGACGGTACGCTTGGAGGTGGACGGTAAATGAACGTCAGATTATGGTCATCCTGCAGAGTGGTGGCAACAGTATTGGAATTGTTTTTCAGCGGATCCGGAAAGCGTGCGGGTGGCTTCTCTGGTCTGCGCGTCGCATACGTCCGACAACGCGATGACGAGCTGAGGGGTAATAATCGTGGTCTGAACATGGGCAGAGCTCGAGTCCGAACGCGCGCGCAAAGACACGCGGGAAAATGTCATTTCGACTAATTAGTCCTCTTCTTCCCACGCATATCCCAGGTAAAACTCGAGGGCAGCTGTCAACGCACAATTAATTCCCGGGACACCGTATCTGTCGAGGGAAGTTCGATATATGAGCTATTCCTGATGCAACGATCGAACACTCTGGCGACTAGCACAACACGAATGAACAACCCTTTGCCTAACCATCCCATGAGGCGACACCCGATTGGTCAAGATTAATCTAGATAGACGGATCAATATGTAAGACCCGGTCCACAGCGACCACCCCTTCTCGGTCACCGCAGTAGATCAAGGTATCCGTTTGGCGAGTAGCCTGCCCCGTGAAACGTTTCTCGAATCTGGAAATGCGTTGCAAATATGACACCTGTACCTATATATATACCTCAATATCAGCCTCAGTTAGTTTCAAGCTTGCACGCCGATTGGTCGTCGACTGCATCGCAGCAGTTGTGGTGTACCACGTTTAATACTTCGAAGAGAATCCCAAGGCAATGTTGCTACAAGTTTCGTGATATTACATGAAACGACCCTGCTTAGAGCCGCTTCCACACCCCGTCACAACGTTCCATTATCGCTGTTGTTTCACGGGCCCGAACGGGGTTCAACCGAGACTCAGCTCCAATAAATTTCTCTGTCAAAGACTTCCTCACCTTGCTTGACGTTGCATGACCTCGGTCAAACCCGTATTTGTCCAGACGATTGGCAACACCGGACTAATCAGTAGTAGTAATCACTCAAAAGGGTAGCTTTTGAAATGCTTGTGGACAACCACCAATTACAGTCACCATTGATAGTGTGCATGGCAACGTAAATTGACTGTTTTATGGGTGAAGGAGGCTGTAAATGATCGGTCGCATGGCCCACCATTAATCCTGTACACGCCATAGCCAGAGAGAATCGTACAGTGCCTTGCCTTATCTTCTGATTTGGACGATCGTCACATTGCAGTGCTGCCTGGCGTTACTTCATTGTCGTAACTCTCTTCCACCACACATAGCCTACCATGGCCACCGATAGGATGATTGGAATTCGGGGGCAAGATGATGCACTCCGAGTCTATGTATCATACACATCACTTTACAAGTACAGCCAAACGCGCGAAAGAAAAAAAAAAAGCAGGGTGTGAGGCGCAGGAACGAAATCAACGAAAAAGAGAGAGACTGATCCTAGAAGATGCAGAGAGGCAAAGAACGAAGAGGAAGATCGAAAGCAACCAAGACAAGGATGTACTATATAAATCACAAATACATAGTCCGAGATTCAGCGTGAGACGATGCACAGATGGGTCAGAGAAGGTTAAGTATGTTCGGGTCGAACGTCCAACATATTCTCGACAAATAATGAGAGCGAATAAAAGGCTAGCATGATTTTCCATCAATAATAACCCAAAATGGTCAACGCTCCTCAAGAGCGGCATTACTTTTGCGACGTATATCCTGGTTGGAAGGTGCAGGGTACACCAACCTGGTCATTGAGCGTGAGTCTGTCTGGCGAAGGTTTGTCGAGCGCTCAGGGACGACTTGGGACCGTAAAGGTGGTGTACCTTTTGACGAGCCTGGCGGCGCACCACGGCTATGGGGCCCTGAGGGCCCAAACGAGGAGTGAGATCCCCTGCAGCTGCCCACCTTCCATGTTAATCATCCTCGTTGAATCTGGACGAGCGCCAGAGATTGAGATGCGGCGGGGAGCTTCTATTAGAGGTGGCGACAACTGAGGTTCTTTATCCTGCGGTCTTTCAGGAGAGAGAACCCCTCTCGTAAAGTCCGATCTTCGCTGATCCGATGAAGGAAACCGGTATGTCATGGATGGTTCAGACCCTGGAGGAAAGCTGTTCTGGAGGGCTGTCGTATTATGCAAATATCCAGACACACCATTCGTTTGAAGGACCTTCGTTGAGCCCTCCCCCCGGCATGTTTGCACGGCTTCTTCCAGTGACTCCACGCGTTGACGTAATGCCGCAATTTCTTCCCTCAACGGACGCGTCCGCTTCTCCACCAAATCCTCCACCATAGTGTCCATGTTTTCTTGCTGCTGCTTCAGTGATAACATGAGGGCACTCGACTTCTGTAGTTGATCTGTAAGCCAGCCCTTCAACTGTTTCGAACCGTTAAGGGCGTCATAAAACATTTCAAAAGGCGCCAAGAAGGCGGATTTGTCACCCGAACACCCAGGATGATGTAAAACGTTAGGTGTATGGGGAGCCAAGCTACTGGCGATGGGGACCGAGACGTTTGGCGGTGACAGAGAAGTCGTACCCGTCCGTCCAGTTGAATTGACAGACGAGCTTGCGGCATCACGGAGTGCGAAGCGGGTAGGGGTGGGCGGAACGTTGCTCACGGTTCTCCGAGTTGTCTGAGTGGTGTTATTGATTGCAAATGGTAGGCGCGGGATCGCCATGGGAAAGCGGTCAGCTACGGGGGGAGCGCTCTGGACGACGGGAACCAGTGGGTCAGATGGGCCCGTACCGCGTGGGCTGATCAATATATCTGCAGGCTTCTTCTTACGACCTCCGGATTGGGCGGTACGACGTGTCGTAAAGCTGATGGGAGGAGGGGGGAGTGAATGCGCAATTGGGCTCTGGTGTGCATTGGACGAGGACTCGGCTGCGAATTGCGAGGAATTGAGGGAAAGGGGTTGTTGGCTCGGAACGATCATCGGAGGTGGGCTGAACATTTGTGAGGAGTTTACCGTCTGGCTATTGCCGCCTGCAGAGCGGCTAGTGTTAGCGGCCTCGTTGGGACTGCGCCGTCCGACGCGGGGTACATTGGCCAGTTTGGATGCAGAGAGATGATCCTCAGGAGGCGACTTGCCGGAAGACCCAGAAGTAAACGAAGTCTGAGTTACGCCAGTAATACTTTCTCTACGCTGCTCGGCGAGAGACTTGTGCTGTGGTTTGACCGTTAATAAGGATCTTTCTCTGCCATTTGGTTCGTCTGCGTTCGTTAGGCTAATGATGACCGGAGAAATCGGTGTGGACGCTGGATGGTCACGTAGGGGTCTAGCGGTGGAATCGAGCGGTCGTGTTGGGCCGCTCATAGTTACGCGTCGTTTCTTCGGGGACGGCGGCGCGCTGTGAGTGGGGCTAGGATTACGGGACACGTCTTCGCTCATGGTAGGAGACTGTGGTGACTCTGAGGGAGCATCTCTTTCGTCCTCCTGTTTGATGCAAAAGCCCCTGGGAGACTGACGAGTGTCGTCTATGTCTTGACTGGTGAGAAACGCGCAAATAGCTGTCAGCGAAGTGGGCAAGATGAAGTTGAGAGGGGGACTGACCTGTCCGAGTTGGCCTCTGTGCATGTAGGGAGTGAACCATCTTCCCGCGATCGTTTTCTGGCGGTGCGAATGTGGTCGACGGTGGGATTACACGGGTCGTTGGCGGGGGAGTGGGTTGCTTGGCGTGTGCGTTCGTAAGACTGGGACTGTATCGGGGGCAGCGCGTTGCTGCTGCTTAGCGAGGAGCTGCTGAATGCCTCCGCGAAGGGGGGTAGGGACTGTGGCATATGTGCAGGGTGATGGATGGACGGGGGGACAGAGGGTAGCAGGCCGGTGACTTAAGAGAGAGAGAAAAAAAACAGACGGCACAGCAGACGAGTTGTCCGTCACAGCAGTTGCCAGCGACGAGCTGAGGCTCTGGTGGGGGTCGTCGTCGCTGTCGCCAGTGAACGTTGGCCGTTGTCGCGGAGCCGAATGGAAGTTTGTCTGTTGGCGATGGCAGCGAACTTGTCAGGAAACAGAAAAAAACACCCGGTTTGGGCAGAGCGTGCTAATAAAGTCAAGTAATCTTATTATTATCAAGGAACAAAGTCCAAACCAAACTCGTTTCGGTGGCTTCTCCCAAACAAGGTTTCCGATGATGCTAATAGCAATCACGGAGTATGCGACTCGATGGGAAAGAAGTTGGATGGGAACGACGAAGTCTGTTTTTTTTCTTTTACTGTTTTATGTTCGTAGTACGCGCTCAGCTCTGTGACAAGTCTGATCGGAAAATCAGCAGACAACCTGGCCATCGCCCGAGACACCTTGTCAATGATCAGCGCGAAACCCACACACAGTGCTGCTGGGCAGTTCCTCGCCGTCTGCGGGGAGCATCGTCATCTTTGTGTGTGTGCCACACAGGATAGCCGCATGCAGTGCTAAGCCACTAGCATGACACTCCCGTCCCATGCAGCGTGGCTATTCATCACCACTGCCGTTGCATTGCATTGTTATATCATTGTGCGCATCTTCCAAACTGAATCAGCGGTAAGTACGTTGCATGCAGCATATTCATGACCGTCTATCTCTTCCATCAAAACAGTGCAAACATTCCTCGAACCTTCTCTTGCTTCTGTACACAGGGTGGGTGTACATTTCACCCTGGCTATGTCTATCACCCGTTCGTCCTGGCAACGTCCGATCGTTACCCACCATTCATGACTCCCGAATGACCGGACCGCTGCTGCTGCTGCCCCCTTCCGATCAACTCACCACGGACGACGAGTCCTCGAGGCTTCGTGACTTCCCAAACGACTTCTCCGCATCATCGCAGCAACGGCAGCGGTCCGTAGAGCAAAACCGGCAACAGTCGCCGTGCCAGAACGAACTACCACCTTATCTGGCTAAACTCCTCCTGGCCACATTGTTATCTCACCCTTGAGCGACGTGGGGAAAAAATATGCCACGCAAATTTGGTGACTGCTTCAGCTAACATCCCAAATCAGCACTCTCAGATATCGGACGTTGGTTCAAAGGGTCACTCCTACGTAAGCTTCGTGGGTAGCAGTGGAGCTTTTTAGTCTCTTTTCCGCTCATTCCTTGCGTTCTTCCAATTACTATTTTGACAAATGGCAACGGAATAGGCTTAATCGATTTCATATGTTAGGCGCTACAGGTCACTCCCCTCATCTTAATGAACCCTTGCGAACGACAATATGGCTTTCTGTGGTATGCCCAATTTTTACAGTTAATACAGTCTCACGGGAGATGCGAAATCACATCGTTGCTGTGATCGTAAACAAGACCCCTAATCGGACCCCCACAACACCTGTCCACAGCGACACACGCAATTGACAGCTGTGTAATGAGCCTTGCCGTTCAAAGCGGGGTGTGCTCCACGACTTAGCAGTTCGGCCTTAACGGGTAAAGTGGTCACCATCGATACAACTAGGGTTTGACACGTTTCTTCCGTCGAACAGTCAAGACAGTAACCTTGGGTTTGTCATCATCCCCTGACTCTGCAGGCGTCTTACGTGGAAGTCCGGGGTTGTTAACGGCAAGCGAACCGTAAACAAACGCGTTATACGTCTCGAGCGAGGTCACCGGTTCAGGAAAGGGGTTCGGTGACGCATCGGCGACAGAGTGTTTGAGAAGGGCGAGACGCGGGGGAGGCGTTTGGGGGGTGGCGCAGGTTAGAGAGGGCTCCGGCGTGCTACGGTCCGAACCAGCTACATGTACGCCAACGTTCGCCACCGAGACGGTCCTCAGCCCGTCACAAAGCCCTCTGATAGACTCCTCCAACACTTTCGTTGACCATGCGGCCCGTTCCGCAGTCGGAAACTCGTGTCCAGTCATGAGGGAAGTTAACACACGTTTGATCAGCTGAGGCGCAACTTGGCCTGGCTGCGGTACCAATGGGGTTGCCTCGCTACGTGCCATGGCCTGCGGGGAACCGGATGATACTGCCATCACAAAGAAACCGGTAATCGCCCCTGCAATGCACTCCTGACGGAACGACATTCGTTCCCAGAATTCGCTCACAGATACCTTCCTCAGTGCCTTCGTAGCTTGTTCCTCCTTTTGGCTGTGCGCGTCCTTCTTGTCCACCACCTTGTCCTGTGCCTCTTCTTCTACAACCCTCAACCCACTGGCTATTCGGGGTCGCTTTCGTTCTGGAGATTTGACGCCGTCCGCCTCAGTGGTGTATGCGATTTCGTCTATAAACCGGGCTTTGGGGTCATCGTCAAACCAGGGGATGATCTGACCTATGTGAGGCGCCGTGCCTGTATTTCGATTCGAGACACCAGGTAGTGGGACATCGATTTGGGAATATGGGTGTCCGTAGACCCACGTCACCGACGATGCAGACGTGCAAGAGGTGTGCCCGAGCAAGTGAGAAGCTTCCAATTCACCCAGACCAGGCAGCATATAGTACAATCTCGTAGAAAGTGTTTCGGCATTCAGTAGTTCCTCCGCTACGCTAGTGAACTGGCGTTTCCACCACGCGCAAAGCCTCACATCCGTCAGTGGATGTTTGCCGGGAAATTCAGCAGAATTGGGGAAGAGATACTGGTTCTGCGCACGCGCGAACAGGTGGACCCATAAGTGGTCTACCGAGAGCGGTCTAGTTGAGGGATTAGCATAGTACGACAGAAAGGCGCGGACGAGAGTGGAGGTTGGCGAGGGTGCTGTTGCTTGGCCAGTCGAGTCGACCTTGGAGACATAGACGATGGCGCTGGACGTGGACGGTATGTGGTACACGGATGCCTCGATGGCAGAGACGAACAGCCGACGAGCGTCTGGGCTTGCCTGTTCCGACAGCAGGATGAGAATGTCCTGCAGGTACGTCCTGGGTCGAGGTTGAGAAGCGAATGGGTACAAGTTGGAATGTTTCCGGGGGGACGATACGAGCACATGCAGGTGGAATTCGCGAGAGCCTGGCAAGTTGGCAAGCGACGCCAACAGGGCATCTCGCAAGTGCATCTTGATTATGTTGGGTGGAACTAGGATGAAGTGGCGTCTACTACCAGCACGAGTCCAACGTCCCGTCACTGTGCATGCAATACATTATGGCTAACATCTGTACAGTACAAGCCTAAAAAACAGCCTCCGAAGCAAAGGGCATCGCGAGAGCCAGGATATCTATGCGACGTAAGCGAACGTGTCCTTCGTACCCTCAACCCGTTCGATATACTCCTTCTCCAGTAGTGTATCGATCGCCTATGGTACGTTAGCCTGTGAACTGACCCCCGACGGAAGGCACACCGTACCTTCTTGATATCTGGAATTTTCGGAGCAAACCTCTGCGATATCTGCGAAATCACTTCTTGTATCAATGGCTGGTTCTTCATCGTCTTTCGTGCCTTCATGATCCTGAACCGTCCTGGTAAATACCCAAAGCAAGATGGCAAACAGACGACGCACCGGACAATGGTAGCCTGAATGACATACTTACGGTCTTCGTCGACCGTCTTCAACACCTCCGACGACTCAGCCTTAACCTCGGCTTTAATGGGCTGGTTCAAGTTCACGCGTATCTTTTTCGACTTGAAGTCTGTCGCCGGATCAGTTTATCGCCAGCCAGCAGTAGCTAGTATCATAGACATACTCGGATTCAGGTCGTATTGTTCACTCTCTTCATTAATCAGTACCTTGGCCTTGACGAGCAACGTAAGAACCTGTGTCAAAATATCCTTGCTGATAGCAGTCGCAGCAATCAGTTCATCCAGTGAGAGTGTATCATGCTTGTTGTATTGAAGAAGGACGGCCATTTGATACGAACTTGTCATGAGGATATATTTCTGATTCAAGTAGTTGGTTCTGAGTTCGTTCTTGGAATAGTTCCAGAGCCAAGTCAATTTGCGACCAGAGTGCTTCGTTTGGTAGTACTTCGAGAACCGGTCATACGTCGGGAAAATGTCGGGTGGGATGATGAAATCATTATTAGGAGCGCTGAGGGGCCAGAAGTTTGTCCCGAGAACCATGATACTGAAGTTGATGTCCATGTCATCATGGTTTTGTTGCATGCGTTCTTTGAACTGGTCTGTGAGATCCTTACTAAGGCTCATATCTAAGCGCACGGTCATGAGTTCAGATCGCATGTACGGACTCTTATCGCGTACCGGTGAACATCCGCTGCAACTTGTTGGTGTATTCAAAGCCGCATGCCTCCTTCAGTTTGGAAATCATGCTGGCCTCTGCCTCGTCCGAGGCTGACACGCCATGTATGAGACGTTTCGACAACTTCGTAGTGTAGAATGTCTGGAACACGTCCTTATCTTCTATGTACTTGAACAAGATCATCTGGAAGCCAGAAGTATGAGAAAATTAGTCATGATCAAGGCAGTGAAAGGGGACATACCACTCGGTTTAGTGCGCCTTCAAGGTCTTCTTCCTCTGCCATCTTGTTGTTCTTTCTAAGGAGCATGTCGGCATGCTTGGCGAGTAGCTCAGGCGACTTGGTGGCGGACGTGCCGGTGGCATCGTTCCGATTGACGAACTCTCTGCAAGCTTTGTCAAGACTGGCGACGAAACCAGCCTCTCCCCTGAAGCTCCGCGTGACGGTGTCCGAGTTTTTCCGGTGAACCTCTAACAGGGCGTCGACATAGGCCTTGGGGTCTAGGCCATCCGTACTCTCAGTGCCCCCACCAACCAACTTCGACACGGCGGTCATTCCAGCTTTCTTGACGTGTTCTTCGAAGTTCTTCCTGAGGGGCTCAAGTCCCTCAGGAATGCGGGACAGCAGTGCATACATTCGTTGGAGATCTTCATCTTTCTCGTAATCGAGGAGGGTCTGGAAGTTTTTCCACATGAGCAGCGCATGCTGACGAATAAGGACGTGTTCGCATTTGCTGATGAGTTGCTTTTTGGTCTCAGCGTTGAGGTAACGGTCGACACGGTCCTCCTCTTCCCTCAAACGTTCCTCAGCCTTCTTGAGGTAATCCGGTACGCTATTCTCGGCCAAGAATGCCTCGGATTCCTGCTCGTAATACTTCTCAGTAGCCTCCAAGAAAGGAATTTCCAAGTGTTCTCTGTAGACATCCAGAGAGGTCTTGTTGATATCGGTATCGTCAAGACCCAAGGAAACGAATGAGTCGACGACCTTCTTTACGAGGCCCTGGTCGATCGTCTCCCCGTTTCGTTGGCGCTCGATAAGTCTGAGGATTGCGCCAGCAAGTTTTCCATTTCTATTTTGAACATGAAGGAAGAAGTTTGCTCTCCATTGGACAAGGGCGAGCTGTGTATACAAAATTGAGGCCGGTGGCAATGCAGGGGCACGAGGACGAGACACATACCGTGTAAACGGGATATACACCTTTTCGACCTTCATCTCGCTCCCGCTTCACCCAATGGCGGTTGAGATATGTGAAGAGCCTGTTGACGTAGTTGGCTCCTGTTGTGTATCTGTCCCACTCCCTGGCGTAGTACCGCAAGAGCGCCTCGTCCAGTGAATAATCCGATTGCTGAGAAGTTCATCAGCCGACATTGCATCCCTTCGCATTGTGTGAAAGGGATATACCTCTCGCAAACTCTTCAAATGCGCTACAAAGTACCGTATGAGATTATTGTACAGATCAGAGCCCATCAGATTAGCACCCGCTGCGATCAGTGTCAGCCTCGTGCGATATCACCCAAGCAAACTACGCCGAATAGAAAGCTCAGCTACATACTGCGAGTCCCAGGGGCTGGTCCTGCATCAGCGTGCATGCGCGATGAGGTGCAGTAGTTGTAAGCTACTGTGTACAGGCCAATGTACTTGGTGTATGAGACGCCTGTCTGTAGCTTGGTCATGATGTGGTCGACGCCCTCCTCGAGGAAAGTCCATGTCGTCGCGAGGTCTGCAGTCGGTGGTGGAAGCTGGTTGGCTGAATTACCTGCATGGGTCATCGTGGTGGTCGTGTGTTAGGGTGGTCGTTGGGGACGGGGGGGACAGCATTCCAGGTCAGTCACAGGTGGCGTGGGCTTCCACTACTTTCTAGCGACGGAGTCAGTCAAGTGAGTAATACATCTAAGGGGCCTTCTCCAGGATCTAACGGTTTCAATCTCTTTCTGAATCCAAGGAAGTCGGTACCATAGGTACTCTAATACCTGACGGGCGACTCTGATACATAAGAAGGTAAACAAGACAGAGAAGGGTCCGTGGTAGATTCCCAACCATGACAACGAATAAATGCAAATAGGTACTTATGCCCAGATAGAGGGAGGCATGTTGTCCCGGCTAGCACGGGTGCTAAAAGGATCAGACTGGAGAATATTGAGAACTGCGACCATTGTCCTCAAACTTTTTGCCCTACAACGACGGCAGCGCATCACAAGATATCGGGCGTGTACCGATATCCTAATACGTGGTTACTTCCTGCCAATACGATCGACAAATTATCGTCTGCATACGTGGTTCATGCTACTTTGCCGGGACAGCGATCTGGGCAAAAAAAGCTATTGGGGGGAAAGGACGGCGCGTAAATTCCGCAGTTCGGGAGCGTTAAACGTGAGTTACACATTACCTGGTAGAGTGGATACCCTACACCAAGACCAATAACCTACATCAGCCTTTCGTTTGTCTTTTTCCCTTCGCTTGCAGCCTACCACTCGAAAAAACACATTATATTCTCGGACACTTACAGAGTATGTGTGGCTCTTGCAGTCATTGACGTACTGAACTTGCCATCAACCCGTCAGGAAGATGAAGTTGTTAGATGTCAAAGCTGTTCTCGACCGAGATGTGGACATCCAACAGACGGATTGCGACCGTGTCGTCCTGAAGGAGCTTGATGACAAAAGTACTCGTTACGCTATACTGTCACATCGCTGGGGCATCGAGGTCCGCTATGAAGAGATAGCTGGGCTCATGAAGATGGAAGAGGGGAAGAAGGACGAGATTAGGCGGTGCGACGGCTACCAAAAATCATCAAGAGCTGCGAGCAGGCTATGAAGGACGGCTACGAGTGGTTGTGGATCGATACGTGCTGCATCGACAAGAGGAACAGTTCGGAACTGTCGGAGGCCATCAATTCTATATATCAATGGTACCGGAACGCACAGGTGTGCTATGTGTACCTCCACGACGTTGACGGATCAACCTTTCCTACTCAGCGAAATAACGGCAAGTTTCGTGAGTCCAATGGGTGGCCGGAGTGGTTTGTGCGAGGCTGGACACTCCAGGAACTCATCGCACCGAAGCAAGTGGAGTTCTTCAACAAGGACTGGTTGCCCATTGGCAACAAACGGTGGCTTGCTCCAAAACTGCACGATATCACGGGCATTCCTCTCCAAGTTTTTTGGGATGGCCTGGGAGCGCAACGCCTCAGTGTCGCACAAATCATGTCGTGGGCCGCTGGCCGGAAGACGACGCGTGTAGAGGATCGGGCGTACTCACTGTTGGGGTTATTTGGCGTGAACATGCCCATGTTATACGGCGAGGGGAACAAGGCATTCCGACGTTTACAACTGGAAATCATCCGGGAGTCCAACGACCACAGCATATTCGCATGGAACCCCCAGGAACCACGGCCAGGCAGCGTCCTGGCAGCCTCCCCGAGCGACTTTCGGGATTGTTGTAACATCCAGAAGGTAAAACTTGACAAATTTGCAGACGGATTAATAGAGCACGTGGAAAAGAACAAACTAGTGACCCTGGAAATATGAGCTCCAGGTGCGGGATTATCAGAGCCATCACTATCCGAAGGAGAAGACGGGCACATCAACGCAAACTTGCGGCATTGCATGACGCTGCGCGCTCCCAACAACTTGGCACATTCTCCGTCAGTAATGCAGGTATCCAAGTGTGGCTGCCCGTCATACCCTGTCGCGACCACTTCACAGCTATATTGGCCTGTAGTAGCACCCTTGGGCATCTGGTCACCATCGATTTGGTATCTTCGGGATCCAGCTTCGACAGGATCTTCGGCACTGCGGACGTCCCAAAGACATACCCAGAGTTCAAGGCGCTCTATCTTACCCATCAAGGTGCCAGTGAGGCGTTCCGTGAATTTGTGCTCGACGACAAGACTACCTCGTACCACGGCTTCATCCGTTGTGGCACGTTTCCCCGGGAGTTCAGGGGCGATACTGTTTCACTCTCATCCCTTACAAATGATCTTATCCTCATCGTCTATGCCAATGACAACGTCAGATCTCGTTTTGCAATCGGCCTTGGGTACCACCTTGGCCAAGGTTGGGTGCACATTATCTGTGATGAACATCCTGTAGCTCAAATGAAGGACTGGGAAGACTTTGCCCGGGGAGTGTATAACCGAATGTGGAATGCACGTGCAGAACATGCTCAGAGTATGACCAAGCACTCTGAAGGTGGCTATTGGTATCACCGCGATAACTTCATCAAGCATGCCCACCTTCCCTCGATCCATCTATGCTGCCAGGGTAGTCTGGGGAAGATGGGAGATGGACGATTTCAAGCTTATGATTGACGTCGAGCAATGTCCTGGTTGCTGTACTGGACCACGCAGATGGACGACTACGTCTGTGGGTGTTTTCCCTCGTAGATGTGCGTAGACTTAACGACTGTTACTGTAGAACGATCGGCATGGTGTTGGGATGTCAGGGTTTATGAAGACGGCCTTACATCGATATCAGTTGAAAGTGGATGGATGGTGGATACAACTTAATGAATGCTCTGGTCAAAGGATTGTAGTGAGTCAAGGCATGCAAGTTTACAATTCATCTCGAGGCTGATATTAACAGCTGGGTGATTACGGAGACTATTCCAGTGGCAAATTTAAATGTGATGGCAACATATTTGAAGATATGGGGATCCTCGGCATTGATGCCACAGACCCTGCTTATTGCCCCGTGGTCTCTCGCGTTTCCGACAGCGAACATGCAACGCGTCACATGGAGAGTCAGAATGATCTTGACATGATACATTATGACGGGTACAAACACCACTCACTGTATCAACCAAAGGGCCTCTTGCTTCCCACCAATGAACATTTTGTGCTGCTGTTGAAAACCTTGTCTACCCGTCTTACAGGCCAACATTTGGTGACAGCAGTCATACAATCTTTAGATATCTGTGGAACCGGTGATGAGGGAAAACGGAGAAATTTAAGATGTGGTAAGCATTCCCAAAATAATGGCGTCCTGCTTATATTTTGATTCCGAGTATCGAATGGTAGAACTGGCAGTGGACAGTGGAAACCTTTGCACAGGGCCAGCCATCCTGACTCCATTGTACACCATCGCAAGTCCGCAAGTCTGGCGAAGAGAGCCGGCTTGTACACGTAGGAGGGAACAGATCACAAATATCCAGTATGTTTTTTACAGCTCGCTAGTTTGGTGTATCTGATGCAAGGTTTTGGAGTGCAGGGAACACTTTTATGCCTTGCTGAAAATGGTACCAGATCTCTTATCATGCTCGCGGTTTGGTCTGGTTGATTACATGATTTGTAGCATCAACCTCCGGGAACCGAACCTCGTCGAAAGTCCGCAGTGAGTTGGACAGCGATATGAAACCAACGGGTCTACGCACTTACAGTGACAACAGAATAGACAGAAGTCAGATGGACCAATCAAGTTTTTTTCGGACATGTTCGGTCTCAAGTACCTGATAAATTATGTAGGTATTCATACTTCAGTGTGTTATTTCATTCATACCCTCGAAATGTAGGTCGGCGAGATAACGTTCTTCAGAAGGCTCCCCTCGATGATCGCAACCGATCTGCTCAGTGAGCCTTCTGCAGGAGCACTGGAAGGTCAGTCCATCACACCCAAGTGTATTCGGCTGCCAACTTACATGACTGGCTTAGAAGATCCCTTACCAGCGTGCCGACCAAAATCATCGATCGTCAGCCGGGTGATGACGTGTAATTTACTGAAGGGCAAGACCGATAAGGGCCCATCCAAGGACCCGCGTCTTGAGGCTGTACTGCCTCCATTGCTCAGGCGGTGCCGGGTTCCTTCCAGAAGGGATGATGTGCCCCGTCGGCATGCTGATAAGGTGCAGGAAATTGTGCACGAGGTGAAGTCTCTATCACAAACTCTGGGTACTGGCGTAAGTACTACTGCCAGTGAAACAAGGAGCAAAGGCTAATTTTAATCACAAAAGCTAATTGAATACATCAGTGCTACCTTTGCTCTGCACCTTGAAGGTAAGGACACGTGAGTGCCTTCACTTCACTTCGAGTTATTTCCTGATTCTGTCGTCGGGTTCCAGAACAACTGGTCGTGCGAACCACATCGATTACGACAGGTCAGTACCACATCTACTAACATCAGTGGTCTATCTCCTGAACGTTACACGTAGGCAACTCAACACCCGTTCTGTCGTGCAAGAGATAATCGCTCTCCAAGCAAAACTCGATGGAACAAAAGATAAGGATGAACAGCGAGCACTGGGGGAAGATGTCACAGGAAAGGCAAGGACAGCATTAAGTTATTAGCTTTCGAAGTTGATGGTTCATTCGTCAATAGATCCTATGGTTCTGCTGGTGTGGAATCTGTGCAGAAGTGGACGAGTTACTACCCAAAGTAAGTTAACTCACCTATATCCATAAATATCACTTGACACAGTTCAGGTCCCGAATTACATTTGGCGGGAAGGAGTGTTAGAGGTGGGTGGTACCACGCACACTAGAATGTCACCGTAATACCTGTTACCAGGGTTTACTTGAGATCAGGAGGATTATTGAAGAAGCACATACAGAGCCGGATGACGATCAGGCCCACTTGCAGCGGTATGCATTATCAGGTGTATTGCGTCGACATGGATTGTTAAGTATCTGCTATTTCAGGATCATGTTTGATGCGAGAGCGGGTACATCGAAACATCAGTTATTGCTTACAGCCCGGGTTGCAGAGCAGGTCAAGTGGTCCGGTGCAACTACCTTAGGGGACACCTCCACTCGAGAGGCCACTCCCGGTACAAGTATTCAAATGCCCTCCACATTAGTGGATAACATTGCATCTACCAGTGTTGCTTCGGGGAATAACTAGCCGGTACGTACTAGTTACATCATTCCTATCACCATTGCAGATATTTTCAATGTATTGGGTTCACCCAGGAATACACTTGTTAATACTCCGTGCTCTTTCCCAGCCGTCCTTCAAGGGTGCAGAGGAAGGACCTGAATTCTTAAATTGGTGCATGAAGGATCTTATGATACGTAGGTTGGGACCTCGAGTAAGAAATCCCTAGTGACGAGATAATTTTATTTGTTACGATTATCACGCAGGAACGTGGCTTTCGTCTCCCGTAAGCCAGCACGGCCGCATATCCTTGATCCAACAGATAGGTGTTCGTAATTCCGTCGTATCAGGGTATGGGCATAGAGGACCGGTCCTTGCACAAAGAACGGGAGGACGAGAATCCGCCTTACGTTGGGTAAATGAGAACAACCAAGTTGACCTTAAGTGGGTGAAATAGCGAAAGCTGTGTTAATCCTTTGGCACCCCCCCCCCCCCCAAGCTCCTTGCAGATGTTTCAGTGATCATTCTCCGCAATTATTGGTGGGCAAATTCAATCGTGGATTGACAGTTGAAGACTGAAGTGAACAGTGTTACCACCACCATGAAGGACGTAACTTTACTTTTCTCCTTATCCACGAAAACCGGCGGGAAGAGTTCGTACGATACACATTCTAGACCTTGACACCCGTGTGAATGGAAGCGATACCCCCCCACAGGTCCGTCCATGCACCACCGTCGTGGTCCCCGCCGGTAGTAAACCCGGCGTCTCTTATCATCTGCGCGAACTCAGGTTGACTTGGGAATTTTCGTATCGACTCCACCAAGTACTGATAGGAGTCCCTGTCACCAGCAAGGATCGTCCCTAACAAGGGTATCACGCTGAAGGAGTACTGGTCATATAGTCTGTATGTCCCACAATACAAGTCAGGGGTCTCAACGCTTCAGAATTCGCCGGTAAGAAACTCACATGTTCAACAAGGGGTTATTCACTTTGCTGAACTCCAGACATGCAAAGGTAGCCCCTGGCTTCAGAACGCGATACGCCTCTCCCAGTACAGCCGGGATAGAGGTGCAGTTGCGGATACCAAATGCAATGGTATAGAGGTCGTACGTATCATCTTTGAACTGCAACGGAGATAAATCCTGAGCATTGGCTTCGTGGAAAGATATCTGTGGAGCTGCAGGCCCATTACGAAGACTACTGAGACACTGGTATGAGCAGCTTACTGTAGTGGTACATCGTCTTTTTGAATCGCTTGATCCCCTCCGAGAGCATCTGCGCATTTATGTCGACCACTTCGACGGTAGTCTCTCTGTCGGCGTATCTTTCCCGTGCATAGTCGAGGATGCGAAGGGCGATGTCGCCAGTTCCTCCTGCGACGTCGATGCACCGCATTGGGCCCTTACGACCTGGTTTCAAAGAATCGACGAACGTGTCTTTCCAGAGTCTGTGCACACCGAGCGACGTTGCGTCGTTCATTAAGTCATATTTGGACGCGACGCTGTCGAATACACCCTTGACAAGAGTTTCCTTCTCTTCCTCCGGGACCTGTCTTGAATCCAAATGTCGTATTTCGACCAGAAGACGACTGTGAGTTTCCAGGGAAACTCTGGGTATGGTTGCCACAAGTAAAAACTGAAACACACGAGGGTTTCGGGGTGCGCCTGGGACAACGGAGAGCCCTCGCAAGCATGGCAGGTTGGAGGCAACAAGAGAGGCCGAATATTACCACGTGACTTATTAGCATTATATTAGCTGACATAAGCGGTTGTCCATGATTGCCAAAATATATAGCATGAACTATGCAACACTAGCACAACATAAGGATGGTCACTATAGATATAGTGAACGAGGGGCTACGCTACCCGCAGCCCAGAGGACAGATCACAGAAAAAAAAAGAGTAAAATATTTTCACCGACCCCAGGCTAGCATCCCACGCCGAATAACATGGAGTGTGGACAGTAGGGGAGGATCATCCGCAGTACGGTTTACTTCGTAGGTAGCGAAAACTTGCGCGTATGACGAGCCTGAACGGGCCGTGACAGAAACGGAACAAAGCGAGGACGAGGTGTCTGGGGAGACGCCTTGCTTAGAAAAATAGATAGGTCGTGATAAAAACGCCAAGTGCTATGATGATAACCACCTGCAGTGGTACACCGTCCTGGTGTATGACAGTGTCACGTTCCACTATCGTCCCAACTTCGGTTGCTCCATAGTATGTGCTTGTCCCGTCGTCCGATCCCGTCGTGTATCTTCGTCGGAATTCGGAAGGCGCTACTGACTCTGGCGCCATCGATTCTGGTGCAGTCGAGCTGGGATCTGGGACTGCGGAAAGGAGTGTACGGAGGCGTTTTATCTCTGATTCTGCTTCCTGCAGTTTCTCCTCAAGTTCGCGGTTGACCTGGGGAAGAGCGACGTCGATGGGAGGAGACGATGGCGGGGAGTGTCGGTGGAGATTTACATTCACCACGCCGACACCGTTGCTCCTGGCACGCGGGAGATGTTCACCAGAGTCAGCACGGAAGAACGTTGCATCTGCTTCCCGTACAGGCGGGGTCATGGGGCGCAACGGGGCGGGCGGTGAAGCCGTCGATGGCGGTTCTACCTCGGTCGACCATGCATGAACGGGCGGTGCAGGGTGGCTGACGCTGTCCTTGGTTATGTTGTATTGCTGGAAGTCCCTGAGCATCGTCATGTTTGTATAACGGAATAATATCCTACCTTGTCGGGTTGTGCCATTGCGGATGGGCCATCCTGGGGGTGACCTTCGTCTTCCTCCTCGACGGTCTGCCCTTCTGCTGGGAGATACACGACACGAAGCTTCTGCTGATGTACTTTCCATTCCTCTCCCGTACTGCCAGCGACATTCCACTGGGAAAGACTTGTTGAGATAGAAATGAGTTCAAAATGAAATGCGCTTACGATATCCTGGAGATCCTTCGTTTCCTTCTCCGGGGTGATGAGAGTACTCTGGATCAAAAACTTGTCTTTGCACTTGGTCGACAAGGGCGGTTCCTCCTTCATGGGCTGCAGCATCACTGAAAAGTGGAGTCGGTTGACGTGTCCAGACGACATGAGGCACGCGCTAACCTGACACTTCAACAGCTCTCTCCAGGCTCGATCCTTCCGGAATTGGGCCTTACACAGTACAGCTGGCCAAAGACGTTATAGGATGACGACGGGAAGAGGGAGCGCTGTACCTTGGGTGCGGTGGTCTTGACCTTGAAAGCGACCGGCAGGGCATTGTTGTTCGTGACTGTGAGTGTCTTTTTGACGAGTTGTGTGAACGGCCCTGAACGAGGCTGATCAGCGGGTTTTTTCTCTACGCCAAGAACGAGCACGACGAACTGTTAAAGCCCAGGGCGTTGTTCGGTATCAGATGTACGGACATGTTGATAGGGAGCGTAAGGGGGGGAACGACTAGGACGAGGACGAGGAGTGGGCGGAGTTGAGAAGAGAAGCCCCGCTTCAGAGTTTTATTTCACACACGTTCAAACAACTCGTGTAGGATGCGTGCTCACCACAGCCTATCCACAAGAACACAAGGCTGCAGACCAGCTAGCCCGCCGTATCAGGCGTGATGCTCTTGTATCGCTTGTTCTACTAATCTACAGCGAGGCTGTTCGCCAGCTACACGTATGCACTAACTAACGTATGCGACATGCTCGGACCAGGTTGTGTCGCCCAGCCCCTAATAGCTAGCGAAAAAAAAAACTTTGTTACTGTTCGCCGAACACATAAGTGGGTTTGGACTGATCGCAGTGCAAGGACAGTCGCCTAGGTACCCTCAACCTCTCTGGCACTTGGAAACGGTCTAGTCCCGGGTCTTTCACAATCACGATACTGCAAGAAGATCGACCCATACATGAAAGATAATACAGCACAATTTCCCCTTCGTTGTATCGTCACAAGTCACTCAGCTGTTCTCCGTCAGCGGTTGCAATGCAGCGTGGACGAGCCATAAATCAGCAAGTCTCTTGATTTCGTCAACGGCTGCTTTAGGCGGACCGTCTTTGACGGCATCCCAGTGTGCCTGTCATGAAAGAAAGATCGTTGAGTTAGCAACAGTAAATCTTCCAGCACTGAAGCCTGTTCCCACCTCAACAGTGTCCCAGCCCAAGATACCGTGGTACATGTTCGCCTCATTGGCAACCGGAGCCCAGCTAGATCCGTAAAACATCTTGGAGCCTTTCAGCTTCTCGTGCAAGTCTTGCACCAGGGGCCTCAGCTCGTCCATCGTGTGGCCCTGCTTCAACGTGAAAGTGACGAACTCGGTAATAGGTGCAGTCAGGCGACTCTCTATCTCGTCAAATTGGGCAAAGTGATGGACAAGTGGAGGGGTAGAAAGGGGGAGCAGCGCTGGTTCGAAAGCTGCGCCTTCGGGCGAATCTAGGAACTTGGCAGTGTGCATCCTTAGATTTCCAGTCTGTCGAAGCATTGACTTCATCATAGCTGAGTCAGTACGGCTGGTGCAGTGAACTAACCGTTTACTATGAACAGAACAGACGGGTCTTCTGTTTCTGGTCCAAAGTACGATCTTATCAACACGATAGTCATTCTGGAACTTCACGCTGTGCAAATAAAGATACTCACTGATTCAACCCTTCCGCTTTGGATAGGAGGTTGCGAACCTCGTCAAGGTTCACCTTCCCAGACTTCAAGCTCCTGAGACACAGTGAAGTGCAGTATCTCAGTGTAACTCGTCATGGTGAGAGGACAAGTGATTGGTATCAGCACGTCCATGTTGATAAATGTCGGAGATTGTGAGAGCTTCTTGGCGTGAACCGAACTGAGTCGGGGCACGTGATCAATACAAAGCTGGCATTGGCCTGACGTCATCGTCATACCCCACACTAGTCGCGATGCGTGTTCGAAGCTTCATAACGGCCAACTGACCTTCACGATAGCAACAACGATGGCAAAGCGAACAGTGCACACTCAATCCGGGGCCTGTACAGTTACCCCAGTTCTCGCCCAGAGACTACTCGTCATTCTTCTTTGCAGGTGGGGTTCCTTAGTATCATGTTCTGGTGACGCGGATTCCGACCATTCCTAATCTATAGGTGCGTTGTGCTGCACGTAAGTTATAACGGTATTTCCTTCTGTCCATTGAGGCTACGAAATTGCCGTAGCATCACACATGGTGCCATGACTCGTGGGTCTTGTCGTTCACCATGACGCGCGTCATCTCATCCATGCCATACAGCCATCGACGTTGTAAAGACACGCATCCAAGTCAATCCTGCCTATGCCAAACAGTCCATGCTCTCCGGTGCACGCCTCGTTGTCGCCAACGAAGGGCCGAAGGCTCTCCTAACTGGATTTGGACCCACTGCTGTCGGTTATTTCGTTCAAGGCGGTGCCAAGTTTTCCGGCTACGAGTTCTGCAAGAAGAAAGCTGTTGAATTGGTAGGAAGCCCAGAAGCTGCAGTCAAGTACCGGACAGCCGTGTACCTTGGCTCTGCCAGCGTTGCGGAGTAAGCGCTGATTTCCATCAGAGTGACGAGTTTGTCCAAAGGGCAACTCACTTTCTTGTACATCGTTATAGGTTCTTTGCAGACATCTTGCTCACACCCTTGGAGGCTACCAGAATACGACTCGTCTCGGAGCGCGGTTACGCATCCGGCCTCGTTACCGGATTTAGCAGACTGGCTCGAGAAGGTGGTATTCGGGAGTTGTACGCTGGTTTCGTACCGATCCTCTTCAAGTAGATG
The DNA here is from genome assembly GCA_024613145.1 of Pisolithus marmoratus. Classification (NCBI taxonomy): domain Eukaryota; kingdom Fungi; phylum Basidiomycota; class Agaricomycetes; order Boletales; family Pisolithaceae; genus Pisolithus; species Pisolithus marmoratus. The sequence continues at coordinate 27,660 of JANFAE010000628.1, read as the reverse complement.
CTTATCTTATCTTGTGACTTTATTGTACTCAGTGTTCTTTATACAGGCAGATCCCCTATGCAATCGGCCAATTCACGGTCAACGAACTCTGCCATGAGTTCGCCTTCCGCAGTATGTCCTACGAGGCCCGGTGCAACCTCACGCCGGCCAAGAAATTCAGCATTCAATTGGGAAGCGGCGTCATCGCTGGATTCGCAGCCGCTATACTGAGTCACGTATGTTCTTCGCCTCCATCAGAGGTAGATAGTGATTGAGCTTCCCCTCCCCTATAACTTGTTGGGCTATGTATGGGCTGTCGATGCCTGTCAGCCTGCCGACACACTTCTCAGCCAAATCAACAAAGGACATGGTCCAACTGGCTCGATGCTCCACCGCCTGCACGTCCTCGCACGGCAAGCGGGACCCCGCGGTCTCTTTGCAGGCCTGGGACCGAGGATGGTCATGACTGCCGGTCTGGTGTCTGGCCAATTTTTGCTCTATGGCGCTATCAAGGAAGGTGAGTGTTCTTTGGTTTCCCGTCATCGGGCATGTGATTGATATGGACTGGTCGTTGAAGCATTGGGCGCTCCTCCCGGGGTAGAGATACACAAAGAGGAAAGTACGGATAGTACTTTGATGGGTCTGTCCATCGGACACATATTTCCGTTGTACCTGGCAAATGGGAGAATACTTATCCAATGAGGCGTGTGGAGACGGTCTGGCTAGGAACCGGCGAAGGGGATAGGCAGCTGAAGGTCGGACACTGGTGGCCACGCACACTGAACGGATAACGTTGGGTCGAGACCGCGTATCCCTCGGATTTCACGAATCTGAGATCTGCCACCAACGGCCGAGCGTCCCACTGACTTCCCGACTTCTTCGAGTTTCGCAGCGACTCTTCAGTGCATTACACCAACAAGCCTTGGCATCATTTACTATAGACTCATAGTTTGGGTATCTTGGATACCATTCTATTAATATTTTGGTTGCACTCAAAACTCTGTACGCAACGTCTGGCGCCTTCGTTTCAGTATTTTAAATCCGGAGTTAGAAAATTCGCCAGCGCCAGTGGAGCGGACCCTCGGACTCTCATTTCAGGAACCCTGGTCCACTGAGTACACAGCCCAGTATTCCACAGGAGAAAGACGATTACAATTGGCATAAAATTGGATACACGTACTTACTAACATTCCTAAGATCTAGTGTAGTGGTTTCAGTGAGAGTGCACAGGGCGGCGAGGATAATGCATGCAACCTATACAGGATGGAGAAGTAGAACATTTGGTGACTAATGATCGTGGAGGAGATGAGTGTTGAGCTCGTGGTGCAAACGAAGCACGAGAGGACCATGAGGGAGGCTACAGATCACAATTGCGACAGTCGAGCTTACGTGGTATGCCCATGCTGTTGACTACAAAGTACACGTTGCCAGTAAAAAAAACCCAAGAAAAGAGGACAGAAATAACAGCCCACCCAAGAGGTCGTCTGCCCGACACAATGCCGCGGACTCATGGGACGACCCCAATGATTATTCCGACAATGGTGCCTGTGACGAGGAACGCCATTATCCCCGACCTGACCACGACTTCCCACTGTGCTCGCTTCACAACCGGGGACTGGATGTCGGTCAAAGGCGCCGCGAATGCCGGAACGCCTGCTGTAAATGATGGCAGGTTGAACGGGAAAGGGAAGATCTGGTGCGCCTTTTCAGGTGCCGGCACCGAGGTGGAAGGTGACAACGGTGCAGGATGGCTTGGTGAAGACATAAAGATAGTGGAATCAGGGGGTATAGAGATGGGACACGGCCTCTTGTTGCATTTGTATTGTGCACGCCCCAACTCAGAACTCAGGCCCTGGGTGGAAAGAAAATGCCGCGGTGGTGTCGTCGGCTGTACGCCATGTTCGCGCGACCATGGCTGCACGCTCTGCGTATGGGTCGTGGGCGGCAATGCTGATGCAGTAGTCACAGCATCAGCTCTTGGGTGTCCACCTGATTCGCGTGCTGAAATACTCCTTCTCGTGCTCGGTAGTAAGTCGAAATCGAAATTTGGGGTTGTACCGCGACTCTTGTGTGGAGCGGAACTCTTCCGAGAACTTGATTGGCCGTCGGTATCGCCATTACCACATGGTTGGATGAACCCTGCGGTTGGTCTGTAAAGTGACTCAGCTTTGGATATACTGTCACCGTTACGAGAACGGTCAATGGTGCTGCGAATGTTAGGAACCGAGACAGCTGATCGCGTCCGCGGAGGAAAGTGCGCCGGAGTAGGAAATGTGAGTGACGAAGGTGGAGGCGGGGCTTGATACTCTGGCCGGTGAAGGCAAGTAGCAGTTGCGGGGCCCTCTGGTGCCGGGTCCTCATCGAACACTGCAGCAGATATCTCGATTTCGTTCACACCACTAGGGCACGTAGACTCTGGTCCACAAGACTCATGAGAAGTTGCAGAAGAGCGTGTGGATGCTGAAGAAAAGGGCCGACAATATGGTGAAGCAGAAGATGCCGTATTTACCGTTACAGGCGAAATAGCCACGGGATCATTTCTTTGAGGATGGACACTGGGGGTAATAGTAAGGGAATTTTGGGCCGGGAAGGCTCGGGGAACTTGAAGGAATGGCTCAGATATGGATGTTGGTAGTGGCCGGGATATCTTCGGCCGTGCGAGTTCAAACTTGCGCAGTTGCCTGAGATCGCCGAAGACATATATCATAAGACAGATCTTGAGCGGGAGAAAATCAGCCATCATACATAGGAAGGAGAGCAAAAGATACTTACGCCTTGAAAACTAGCAATCAGGATTGTGAGCCCGAACCATAAGCCAGGCACTGCCGCCAGCCGCATCAGTCGATTATGGGGGCCGTCGTTCCATCGGCCGGTAGTCATAACCAATGGTAAGACTCCAGTGACAGTAGTGAAGAAGGAGCCACCAGCAATGCCGCATGCAGCCCTTCGGGAACCTACGTTGGTAGACGCTGCATGAACGAAGCGTTGAAGGGATTCGTTGAGCATGAAGCGTGCTTCAATGGCTACTTCTGTGAAGACAGCGGGGTCTGGGTGTGCGGACTGAGAGTGCCAGAGCGCAGGTGAGCCAGGGGGCCTAGACTGCGAAGTAGATGAGTGAAATGGACCCAATATGTCTGAAGGGATATTGAGTTCATAGTCTGCGAACGGAGTGAAGAAAGTCTGTTTGGCGCGAGAGTAGAACAAGGCCAGAGAAGGATCTGGTGGAGGTGGGTTCCTAAGTAGTCTGCGGGGGGAGCTCGGCACATTTCCAACTCTGAGGGTATCGTTCGCGAAAGCGGCTTTTGCACGTTGCGCCCACGCATGATAACGGATGGTATACTCTCTCAACCAGAGGAGGAAATAGAGGTTTTCTGGAGCCTGCTCGACGTAAAGGAGATACTCTTCAAAGTCTTTGAGACCGAGCGGGGGAAGATGTTTGCGATCGAGTACGTCATCGAGACGCACTTGGAGCACTGGCGTCACACTGCAGGAGCGCACTTTTCCAATGGCTGGGGGAGGGTTGCACAGTCGATACTACGATGGATTCGAGCAGCGCGGTATCAGATAGACGCCACCTGAGTTACACTTCGGTGTGAAACTTACTGGAAGTGTTAGTAGCCCTCTCAGTGTGAGTTTTGACGCTGGGGGCTGTGCCATACAGCGAGCTCAAAGGGAGCAGCAGGGAGGGCGGCAGCACAACTTGTATGGGGGTAGTCGAACAGAAGAATGGAGGGGAGGGGAGAGCGGGGGATTTATAAGGGTGATAACCACACCTCCGAGCCAGGACTGTAATGAACGCAAGGAATTCCACCAGGGATGGCTATCACGTAAAATAGCCCCGAACTGCCTGGAGATGATGGAGAAGGCGCCATTACTGCTTATCGGGAGGCCTAGCAGGCGTCTGACTGACTCATCCCGTGGGGGCCAAAACAAGAGACCTACTATCAGTGAGAGTCGGACCTAATCACAACCGGTCGGTGGTACTGTAGTGTACTAGTGTACAATGAGTCCATACGTAGTAACGAAGCCTACCCACCCACATCGTCACCGGAATCGCTGCCGCTCGATCACCGACTTCTGTCTTGAGTCGCGCGACACTCGCCTGCATCATACATGCAGTCAACCTCGCAATACATCATAAGTAGGGACTCACCAATAGTACTCCATCACATCGCTTTGACCAAGCTTCCGGAGGAAATTCTCGTCGTGCGTGATGATAATAAGCTGGAAGTTTGAATGGTTTTTCCGCTCGTTAATGATGCTACAGGCTTAGTCAGCATCGAAAACTTTTGCCGCGGAGGATACTTACTCAACCAGACTCTCTGCCAGGGCATCAATATTTTCCACGTCCAGTGCATTCGTAGGCTCGTCCAGCGCCAGAATACCACAATTTTGACCAAACGAGTCTGACAGTGCAAGACGGATGATTATGGAAGCAAGCATCTTTTGGCCAGCCGAACAACGCCCTCTCATGTCCATTTCCACCTGATCCTTCGTCATGACGACCTGGAGACACCGTTAAATCAGTCCCTTCCGATCGAGTCCTCCGAGGAAGCCTACCCTGTAATTATAAGACCGCTTTGACACCCCGCCTTCCACGTCTGAACGTATCTTAATTCCGTCAATATCTAGAAGGGATATCAGCGTCTGCCTACATCCCCGCAACCTCCAGTCCTTACCAGTCCCCTGGTACGTCTTATTCCACAGGTGGCGCATCGTGTCATTGACCTCTTCCATTTTCAAACTGTGGTACTTCATGATTGCGCTGAGGCAACATTAGCACAAAACTGGAAGTCGTATACCGGTCCGACTCACTTTTCCAGGGCCTTTGCGTACTTCTCAAGGTCATTATTGGCCATATCCGACATCTGAATCCGAGACGGTGAATATGGGAGCCGAATAGTTTGGGATGAACGGACCTTGACTTTTACAAGTTGATCCGTGTACCTTTTGTTAGTGTCCTTGTATTCCCGTAGATCCTTTTCAACTTGCTTCAAGGTTTCATTGAGCGAACTAATTTCGCCTCCAAGGTGAGCGTACTATAGTCCTCTCGCGTTAGCAACTCCGTCCTGATTGCTAGCGGGAAGTATACCTTGCTCTGCATGTCTGTTTCCTTCTGTTTCTCAGCCTGGTACCGGTCTTCGAATGTTCGCTTCGCCTTCGCCGCAGACTCCATGTCGTAGGAGTCGATCTCTGCCTGTGTCGCTGCGATATCTTTGACAAGTTTCCGAATACGAAGGTTGTCCCGTAGATTAGAGATGGAACTACCGCCTTCGTTGATCTCTCTGTCAATCTTTGCTATGTTCTCTCGTATGTTCTCGACCTTGATGCTGATTTCTTGAATTTCGCTTTGGTAACGCTCGATCTTCTCAGCACATTCCGTCAAGAGCAGCCCGCGCTCTTCGCGGATGTACCTTGTACCTCTCAGTTTCGGAGTCAGTGCAACGTAAAGAGTCACTCACCGGTCGACAACTCTATTGATGCTGTCAAGCTTGTCGACGCTCATGTTCAATTCCTGCGATGACCTTTGTACCTCCGCCACTCTGGTGTTAAGCTCGTTTTGCACCTGCTGGTGCTCTTGTTCGAGGCGGCCTATCGGAGCTTGTGCCTCCGCGAGTTTACCATCCAATTCCTACACACATGTTCAAGCTTTTTATTTTGTTCGATAGAAATACGACGCACCCTGAGTTTAGCATTGAGACTTCGTGATCTCTTTCGTCATCACATCAATACGTTCCTCCATGAGATCCTTCTCACGAATCTGGTTGGAGAGGGCTGTTCTCCTTCTTCTCCATTGCAGTGCAACTCGCTTTCACAGGTTCGTAACGAAGAATTCAGGCGGTCACGTTCTGTCATAATCGCTTGTCCTCTCGCGCTCGTTGGTACGACTGCGAGAGCAAAGTGAGGGCCAGCAAGGCAGCAATGTCTGAAGACTTCTCACATCTCGCTGGACAAGTTGTCCAGTTCAATTTGCACAGTCATCTGCGGTCTTGGCGCTACCACTGGTGCTCAACTCCTCTTCAAGGTTAGTAGTCTCAGTTTTGAGCCGATCAATATCGCTGAGGTTGCGCGAGACGGTGGCTGCTTGCTGTTTCAGCACAGAAACATCTCTTATTTCCTTTTTGACATGATCCACAGTTTTGGGCAGCCTGGGCGGGATTATCAGAACGAGGACACAGCTAGGCATGTTAATAATAGCATACCTTCTCTGCATTTTCGCCCAGGGGCTGGATCTCAGCCTCGGTAGCCTGAATTTCCTTCTCCTAGCGCAGGGATCTCCGAGCTCAGAATGCGGTCCTTGGACTGCTTGATGAGGCAACGCATTACGAAGACTCTCCAGTTCAGTCTCCCATGCTTCTACGCTATCTGACTGTGCATCCTTATCTATCTCTGGAGCCTCCTTCGTTTTCCGTATTTGTTCTTGGAGCTAGTGGAAAAGAAAGAGAGGAACAACTTCGTCATAGAATCACGATGTTGACGAGAATCGCTTACAAATTTTTCAAAGATAGCCATCTCTTTGGCATCCATGTGCCGGTCACAGGTTGCACATCTCTTCCTGGCCCTCCCGATGTTCAACAGACTCTCATACACTCGGGCCATACCAGCACTCAAGTTTGCCTTCCTGTTCGACAGATCCTCTTATCAATGAGAACTTCGGAGCTTAGCAACCTGTACGCACTCCTTCTTTTCCGCGATCACATGTTCGGCCTCCCTGATGGCATCCAACAGGGGCATGCCCCTGAAATTCAAGTCTGTAGCTTCCTTAATGCGCCCGTCCAAATCTACCCAACGACCGCGTCAGTGCCCCAAGACGCAAGACTCCACTCAATGACAGCTCACCCTTGATTTCCCTGTGTTTGTTTTTCAGCTGCGCCTTCGCCTGGGAGAGCTTTGTTTCCGAACTTTGGAGAGATTTGTTGGCAGAGGACAACGCTGTTTCTGCCTCTGCGAGCTCTTGATCCTTTTCTCTGGTGAACGTTTCAGATTCAAAATTGCTCTGATAAAATAGACAGAGAACTGACCCAGAGAGCGCATCCAGTTCGCGTTCCATGGTCTCTGCCCGGATATCCGTCCCAACAAGCTTCCGAAACTTGGGGTTGCTCGTCTCAAGGCTACGAGAGAGCGCGCGCTTCACCAATCTGATGCTAAGTCCTTATGAAAAACGCTTACATATTCTTAACCTCTGACTTCTTACTCTTCATCTCACCCCGCTTCAGGTCTAGCCTTGCGCGTGCGTCCGCCTGCATGCTCAAGCTGCGCAACTCCGCGTTCAAGGCATCTCGCTTATCTTCCATGGTTCGCGCCTTGGCAGCGCGCTCGCTGAGTCGTTCGTCGAAGTTGGCAGACTTAATCTCACCCTTGATCTTCTCAAGTCGAAGTTTCTTTTCTTCAATGTCCCCTGTGAGCGTGCGCAGCGCAGGCGCGAGGCCTTGCATTGTTGCCAGGGACGATTCCGCCTTGGCAATGGACGCTTGGCGCTCTTTCTGAGACCACAAGCCTCAGCACTCCACATAACGAGAAAACGCGAAGCCACGCACAATCTGGTCTTGAGCATTACCCCGCTGTAACTTCAAACTCTCTACTTCGGTATGCAACTGTCTTGACTGCTGGTTATACTCGTCATTCTTCGCACGGACCTCCGCTTGAAGCTTCTTATAGTCTGCATGTTGACGCCGCTGCAAATCTCCGAGCCGTGAAATAAATTCGTTGACCTTCTCGCGTTCCAGAGGGGAATAACTGTAACCTTTGATATTATATTTGCCGCTGATATCACGAATGAGTTCCTCGCGTTCTGTAATGCGGCGTTCATGAGCCTGCAGGGAGATTAGTTAGGTGTATGCATACAATGGTACGCGTGGCTGAAAACATATCCATACCTTAGCTTCGGCAGCGAGCTCTCCGTGTTCATTTACAAGCTCAACATGCGTCCTCCGTGACCTGGCCAGCTCTTCCTCGAAATCCTGACGCTCCTCATCATGACGACTTCGTTTTTGTTTCAACTGGACAATGTTTTTGTCGAAGTTGTGCAGGCGATTCTGCAGTTCATCATCGGAACCTAAAGACAGGTCAATACATAACGGAGGTCAGTGCATCCGAATGAGTACCTTCCATCTCCTGCACCGTTTCTCTCGCATCTGCAAGCTCTTGTCGGTAGTGCTCCTTTTTCTGCTGCAAGTTCTCGACCTTGACATATATCTCTCTGAACTTCGTCGCAGACTCGTAGAAGCGAGCATTGTTCTTGACGAGTTGGTCGTACTCTCGCTTTGTTTCGTCGTATTGATTCTGTTTAGAAGTTATAGACAAGTTGAGGTCTGTTATTCGGGCACGAAGTTTATCGGCGTGGGCCTTTTCCTTCGCCAAAGACTCTAGTCGTTCTTTCTCAGCCCTTAGGTCGGCCATGCGGTCCTTGCGGAGCGTTTTGATAGACTCGAGGGCTTTTGTGTACCTGTATGGATATATATGATCATTGCGTTAAAAATAAGGATATCGAGGACAGCTACCTCGTCGCCTCAAAGATGTCGTCAAATTTTTTCTTGAGAATCGAGGGTTCGGCTAGAGGCCAGTAAGAATCCTCTTGGTGACAGAAAATGACGTTCTCCAAGACAGATTTGGATACGCCCAGTAGGTGAGGGATCTCGGTGTCTATCTCCGCACACTTAGTTGAAATAGCCCCTCTCTGAGGGACGCGCGTCAATGTGTTGGCCATGCTCAACTGTAAGGGGTCAGCTACCTTTCCTCCTTTCTCAACGTTGCTGTCCACAAGTGCAAGGATGCTTTCTAAGGTCTTCATAGTTAACCCTGTCTTCTTTGCTGTTACGGAAAGGTTGCGGACAACGAGCATCCTGGTACCATTTGCAGCGTGAAATCTCAGTTTGACTTGAGCTTTTACCTCCTTCTCGTTGGCCATCTTGGGATCATGCACGAACGCACCACCGCGTGTGTTTGGTGGCTGGTCGCCAGTCGTGGCGTACTTGAGACACTCGATGATGGTCGTTTTTCCACTGCCATTGTGACCGACGATAACAGTCACTGGCGAGAAGAACTCGATGACAGATATTTGCTTGTCATCGAACGACCGAATGCCTCGAATGGCCAACTTGTTAAGACTCGACATCGCTGCCCCTCACGAAAACTCGCGCGCCGCGTGACAATGAAATGAAGGCCTTGTCACGTGTCACTGTCACACTCCGTCATGGTCCACTTAGTCATCGGCCCTGCAAATCTTCCGGGATAACCAGATTAGGGTCCCAATTTAGTTTCCTTTACAGTGGCTTTCTGATCCAGCATTTCTGAAAAGCCCATCAGTATTGATGCGCTCGGCCAGCTCCACGGTCACTGGCCCATTAAAGGCATCTGCCCTCTTCCATCTTCTTTAGCGAAGAGCTACGGCTTCTAGCCTGTGCCCGGAGGCTTGCGACCTCCGAGCCCGGTTCTGTCAATCTTGGCATAAATATAGGGGCGAAGGAAATTGGAGAGGTCTCTTATGATATGAATGGTCCAAAGTACCACGTCTTCTCCGACTTGGAGGGGATTGTAGCACGGAGCGGTCTCCGAGAAGGGGGAAGCAGACACTTGAAATATGGGGAGGTAGAGTCCTTTGTGAATCTATTCCCGTATCTCATTTGGCACGGCTGTGAGACCTTATGACTGCGCGTTCGTCATACAGTTGATCCTTGAAGCTTGAGAACCTAACTGTCGAAGCCGTTTCAGAAGCTTCGTTACATGGACAGAAATATGAATATGCAATGGCACAATCTATGCGGTGGGCAAATTCTTCCCTGACCTAAAGATATTTCGCGATGCTAAGTGGCTCTACGACAATTTATTATTATTCCCTCCTTTGCCCGCACAAACAATTTGCCGTGACCAATACACAATACGTGATCGGTCCCGGACGTGAATCCCGGCGTGTCATCGAGTGACACGTACTGGCAATCTGGCACTGGCACCCCGTCGGATAGAATTCTATGTAATTCTCCGTGACCGGGGATAGGTTTTACCCCTTGTGTGTCCGTCGGATAACATATCGATCTGCAGTTGGTTTTCGTTCCCTGTCCTTTGACATAAAAGCCCAGTGACTGTCTACGAGAAAGGCATACGCCCCCTTCAACTACAGACATCTTCTCATGACTTCTGTCGACGTTTCAGAGCAAGTGTCTTCCTATGAAATCCCTTTTGGGGATGAGGCGATACATGTACCAGAACTTCCTCCTCTCGACCCCAAATTGTATTGGCTGTCACCGCAGGAGGCAGAGTTCTTCAAGACTGCCATCGGCATAGACGATGACGACGAACTGAAGGCCCATATCTTATCTGTGCAGGAGAAAACGTGGAAGGTTAGTCAGGCCACGTACTACGATTGAATGCATACCAACCATCAGTGCCAGATTGCGCCATATGGCTGCATCTATCTCTTCGGTTTTCTAAGGTGAATATCCTTCTCGATTGTCCTGCTTTCTGAGATTCGAAAATGTGCCTTCGCGACAGGATGGCGTTGGTTCATCGACCAGAGTATCAGGAAATCATTAAGATCGGTAGAGAACGCGAGAATGCTATCTTCTTGGACATCGGATGCTGCTGTACGTACCTCTTTTGCCTATCATTCGCACCCCTCACGTTCGGTCCTCCAGTGTCCACTGAATCCAGACGAGTTGCAGCGGATGGCTGGCCCGCTCGCAACATCGTTGCATCTGACCTCAAGCAAGGCGAGCGACGTCCCTACTCCTGTGTTACTGGCTACTGCTGACGACAGTCGATCACTTAGGATTTCTGGAACTCAGCCACGCCTTCTTTAGGACGTCCAAGGAGACGTATCCTGGCCACTTCATCGCAGGGGACGTACTCGATCCCAACGTGCTTACTATCGTGCCTCCAGCTCGTGGGCTAGTTCAGGCGCCATTACCTGATCTGTCGAGTTTGACGGCGCTCAGCCCATTGCACGGCCACTGCTCCGTCATTAATGCATCAGCTTTCTTCTCCTGCTTCACGGAAGAACAGCAGCTCCATGTCGCCCGCGGCCTCGCAGGGTTGTTGTCTCCGGTGCCTGGATCTCTCATAACCGGTTGTCACCCAGGCGGAACTGTCAAAGGTAATTACCCCCACGGCTGTCTGGACATCAAATATGACATATTCTGTCACTCCCCCGAGAGTTGGACGGAATTGTGGGACGGGACGGTGTTTGCGAAAGGGGAAGTCAACGTTACCGCGCACTTAAGAGAGATACCCATGCCGGACAAACCAATCCTACTTCTCGAGTGGTGTGTGAGGCGATTGTAGTCGGCATTGGTTATATGATAACCTGCTATGTATCTGTCCTATATATGCGGTCACTGTCCCCATGGTGTGTCCTGTTCCACGACAATCAATTATCGCGATAAGCTTTTTGGACTCGCCTGAAAATGAACTCGCTGCAGCGGCAAGAACTCGTGTTCCTTCACTGAGTCCGACTCAGCTGGCACACATGGTACCATTGTCACGCTCGTCCTTCGCTGCTTGACATTTATCGTACTAGCTGTCTTTAACTCAGTTATCTTTATGGGGAACTTCTCTCGTTGTCTCGGCAGCACTAGCCAGTAACTACGTGCCTCTGTGACAATATCCGTACCGTGCAAAGAGGGAAGAGGGGGGAGTTCTCTTGCGAGGATAGGCTGTCAGGGTTCTTACCTCGACTTACTCAACAAAACATCAGCTACTGAGGTAATATCATGAAGGCCTTATACGGTATGCTCGACAGGGTAAAAATTGTAGCTCAGACAATACTCTTAGTCTGAGTGGAAGGACAGAAATCAACGCCGATGTGCGAACCTACGAGATAAGTACGGAAAGATTATGGACGGCCACGAGGCAGCTGGTGCGTCTTCGCCAATTACAGAGACAAGCATATTGGAAGACGCTACTCTCCGAATTTGCAAGAAAATGTGACATCCAATAGTAGCTGACAAGGAAAACCCCACGTTGAGCACTCCAAGAACCCATTCTGCCTGTCCAAGATATCAGAGGCCAAGCCGCCTTAAATGGCGGATGTCAACCTACACTGAGTGTGAGTAACACCACTACGCTGAACACGGAATAAGCCATGTGACTACGGTCAACTTCATTAATTCATCACCTGGTCGGAATCGTGTCGAAGTACGTACATGAAAAAGTAAACCACATTTCCTTCGATGAGAATATCTGTTAGTCGTGATACCCCGCTCCAGTTGACCCGAAGGGGTCCGAGTTCCTTTGATATATCCGGAGGGCAGTATAGAAAGCGACCGAAAATAGCAGACATTCATACCCCACCATTTCGGAGGCATTATGGATGTAGATCTTTGGGGCTATGGTAGGAAAGGCGTTGACTTTAAGGCCTAGGTTCACTGGAGCATCACCTTACGAATATCAGTTAAGTTTACGGTTCATTTCATAGTGAATCGGATCATGGCTGACCCACGGAAATAGTGATAAGTGTCACGCACACGATCATAGTGGTCGTTTCCACGACAAAGCCTGCGACTGACAACAGTAAAATTTTCCTTGAACAACTACAAAGAACGTGAAGCCGCAGTTGTAAAATTACTACGTAGATTAGTCACGATGGCTGCCTGGGCACAAAGATAAACCTACTTTGGTTAACCCCTAGAACGAAGCAGTTGAACCAGAAGTTGAGGACAGGGAAATTACGGGTAACTAAGAACCGATTAGACGGAACTTGACCCTCGCTTGTCTAGCTTACCGCTACTCGTTTTGATTGAGCGAGGTATAAAAAATCATGACCTGCAACCAAGGGATAAGTAAAACCACGTATAACTGGTGCGATTCTTGCTAAGTAAGCCAATATGATACTCGTTGACAATCACTTGCCTTGTGGGCCGAAATTGTATTCGTGACGAACTCTGTAGATAGCGGTGAATATCCTGCCGCACGCCTGAGCGATATATGACTTACCCGCTGAGGATAACCTACGATGTTTCCAAGCTCTAAGAAAATGACCACAGTACATGTGTAACCAACGTACGCATGAACGCGATGCCAAAGTACCGAAGCTGACATTTGTGCTGAGTGCGCCATCAGGGATGCATTCATGAAGCTCACTACGAGGTAGAGGACTGTGGCAGTGCTTGAAATCCGTTTTTTCTGTACAATGATGTGTTAGGGTGGCAGCCAGAATCCAAAAGGGAACAGGCCATGTACCCATACATATTCGACCTTTTGACGAGGCACAGGTCAGTTACTGTAAATAGGACGGGACTCCGAAAAAAAAAAAAAAGCCAATACCTCATCATCCCAAGAAAATACTGTCCATCCATTGACAATTTTCATCATAATTGGGAAGGGAAATACTTACCACAATTGTATACCAGGAGAGTAGCCAGTGCGACTGATGTTGATAAACTTTCAGTACCATGGGTGTCAGGGAATCCTTGAGTACTACCTTGCAGAAACCGAATCGTTTGAGCGTCCGGGGCTACTCTGAGAGAATCGTCACTCATTGTCGCCTCCATCTCTCTTTGGGGGATGAAAATGGCCACCTAAGTTCCTGGTATATAAACCCTAGACTGATTGCTGTGTTGGCAAGCACTGCAGCAACGGGCCTTCTACATGACATTTCCTGGCGTCATCCCTAATTGGAGTGTCAATGAACAGGTGTGGGTAGAAAGCCCACCGTTTTAGTTTTTTGCGTCGTGTATCCTTGTATACAACAAACTAGACTAAGGGTACGGGTATGACACCTGTCACAACGTTCTTTCCAGCGCCACCCACCAACCCACAGCCTTAACTGCACGAGGTGATGTCTATGAAGCGGTCCTGTCCACAAATTAAAGCCTACAGGCGTAATATCGGATGATCTCGGCTATCAATGAATATTAAGGTGGCTCCTTACCTGCTGACTAGTACTGTGTTGGCAAGCCCTGTGGCCACACAGCTTCCATCACTTCCATAGGTCCAATTTATATGGTTGATGTCGATTTCCTGGCATCATTCCCAATTGCTGTTTCAACAAACAGGTGTTGAACGGAAAGTCCACCATTTTGGTTTCGCATCGCATATTCAAGGTAGAGTCTTCTTCCGGGCGACGGTTCGTGTTGTGCTCTTTACTAGGAGACCATTCTCCTGCCGGTACCACCCATGTGGCATCCAAGGAACGTCTCCGATTATAAACCCTAATCCCGAGAAATAGCAACTACATACCTTTTCTCAGTACTGTCAGTTCTCCCAGAGCTAGTCGAAGTTGTGGGACGGGACGGTCTTTATGAATGGGAGAGTTGGCGCTCACTGGAGAGGTACCCGTGCTGGACAAAGTAATCCCACGTCTCCAATGCTTTGTGACATGATAGTAGTCCACATGATAATCGGGAAAGCCGTGTGTCCTGGACGGCAACACCCAACTAATGCAATAAGCTTTTTGGACTCACCTGAAAGTGGGTTTCCCGCAATCATGATTCACTGTAAAATCCGTTCTACGCATGCGTACCTTGCGAAGAAGGAAGAGAAAAGAAGCTCCCTTGCGAGTGTTGGAATATCACCGAGGCAGACTATAATATTTTATTCCAGAAAATTTGCAGGTGGCAGTGGTGTGAAGTTGGGTAATTAGGGTCTTACCAGTCGGTCAATGGACCACATGAGCGCTGGGGCAGCTTCGACGGCATCAAAACTATAGAAGGTCTCAGAGAGTCCTATTAATCTAGTGGAGGTCATAAATCAACGCCGACGTAAAAACTTGCGGGATAAGTACGAAAAGATTATGGCGAGCCACGAGGGAGCTAGTTCGTCCTCGCCAAGTACATAGACAAGGGTGGTGGAAGATACTGCTCTTCTAATTTGCAAAATAAGGTGACATCCAATAATAACTGCCAAAGAAATCCCCAAGTTCATTGTTCCGAGAACCCACTCTATCTGTTCGACATATCAGAGGGGATATTGCTTTTGAGCGGCAAGTGTCAACTTACATGAAGGGTGAGTAACATTACTATGCTAAATACAGCAAAAAGCATGGCCCTAAGTACAACGTCGCTAATTCACCACCTGGAATCGTGTTGGAGTACGTACGTGAAAAAGTAAAACACATTTCCTTCGATGAGAATGTCCGTTAGGCGTGATAGTCCATTCCAATTGGCCTGAAGGGATCCAAGTTCCTCTCGATATCTCTGGAAGGCAGCATAGGAAGCAACTGAGAATAATAGACATTCATATCCCACCATGGAGGCATGATGGATGTAGACTTTGAGGGCTAGGTTAGGAAATGCACTGATTTTTACGCCGAGGTTCAGTTGAGCCCCACCTTATGGATATCAGCTAAGTTTGTATTACACTTCATAATGAATTGGAGCACGGCTGACCTACGGAGATAGTAACAAGTGTCACACACACAACCATAATGATCATTTCCATGACGAAGCCTGTGGCTGTCAGAA
Organism: Pisolithus marmoratus; assembly: GCA_024613145.1. Taxonomy (NCBI): domain Eukaryota; kingdom Fungi; phylum Basidiomycota; class Agaricomycetes; order Boletales; family Pisolithaceae; genus Pisolithus; species Pisolithus marmoratus. Next base: position 12,286 of record JANFAE010000628.1, on the reverse strand, counting down.
TTACAATTTTCCTTGAACCGCCATAGAGGGCGTGAAGTCGCAGTTGCAAAATGACTAAGTAAATTAATCACGATGGTTGTCTGGTCACAAAGACAAACCTACTTTGGATAATCCATAACACCAAACAGTTGATCCACAAGTTGAGGGCAGGGAAACTACGAGTAACTGAGACAAAATCAATTAGACGGAACCTGGCATTCATTTGTTCAGCATACCACTGCTCATTTTGATTGGGCAAGGTGCAAAAATCATGATCTGCACCAAAAGGGTAGGCAAAACCACATACAACTAAAGCGATTCTCACTAAGTAAGCAGTATCATGCTCCTTGACCCAATGGATACTTGCCTTATCTGCAGAAATTGTATTCGTGATGAATTCTGATGGCAATGAACCTACTGCCGCAAGCTCGGGTAATATATGGCTTACCTGCTGAGCAAAACCTATGGTGATTCTAAGCTCTGAGAAAACGACCATAGTACACGTGTCCAACATACACCATATATCCGGTGCCGAAGTACCGGAGCTGACAATTTTGCTGAGCTCAACATCAAGAATGCATTCATGAAGCTTACTATGAGATAGATGACTGGGACGCTCGAAATCCGGTTTTTCTGCAACAATGATACGTTAGGAATATGTCAGGGTCCAAAAGGAAATTGGCCATGCCATACCCATATATATTCGACCTTTCAGCGAGATACCAGTGTCAGTTACTGTGAATAGGAAGGGACTCCGAAAAGTCAATACCTCATCATCCAATGAAAGTACTGTCCAACCTCCATCAGTGTTTATCATCGTTGAAAGAGGAATACCTACCACAACTATATATCAACACAGTGGTCACTGCAACTGATATAGATAAATATACATTCAATACCACGGAATATCAGGGAATCCTTGAGAATTACCTTGGAGGAACTGAATCGTTTGAGCATCCATAGTTACTGTGAGCAGATCGTTAATCATTGTCATTCCTATCTTGCTTTTTGGGATGAAGCTGGTCCTGAGCTCCTCCCACCCGGACCCACTCACAGTATACTGAACTGTATTTCATCGGCGAAGCCGTCTGAGACAATAGTGGAAGACCTCGGCAATAAGTGGATATTAAAGACGCTCCTTAATACTTGTTAATTGCTGTGTCGGCGGACTCTGCGGCCACACAGCTGTTAGCCTATCATTCCCTAGCATCATGCCCAATTACACTGCATAGGCCATAAACCGGTCCTGCGTAGAAAGCCCACTATTTTGGTTTCACGTCGTATATCCTTGTATGCGCTAGACCAAGGTCCCAGGAATCCCCTTTCGGGTGATGATTCATGTTGTGCTCCAGGAGGTGGCGTCCATAATGCCGTGAAACTGAAGCCACTTTTCCTCGATGTTAATGTTAAAGGTTGTGCTTGCATTGGACTTCCTAGGTCAACGAGGGCGCATCTGTGCAGTGGCAGGGAGGATGGGTGGACTGGTGATCCCAGCACGTGACTTTGTGACCTCAACGACTGAGCAGTACTAGTGTATGTAGACGAAGATGGCACGAAGCCACACCACGACTACTCGCAGATCCACGATACCCGCTAGCGTGGTATATCAGGTACCTGGGTATTCTGGCTCTTTCTGGTGCCATCCAGGTGGCATCCACAGAACCTCCCCTGATCACAAACTTAGTCTTTTCTCGTAGAACAGCGGCCATTTTTATTCGATAGGACCACCGCTCCCCCGAGAGCTAGATGGTGTTTAAGAATGGCGTGCTGGAGAGAAACCTACGATGTAACGGCGGCGCTACTTGGTACTCGACGGAACACATGAAGTACTAGAATAGTATGAAGGAAGTTACGCCTCGTACGGAACGTTCAACTCAACAGGGTAAAAACTACAGTAAATCTCAGACCGTACTTTTAGTCCACTGGAAGGACAAAGATCGACGATGACGTGGGGACCTACGAAAAAAGAATAGAAAAATCATGGAGAGCCATGAGGGAGCTGGTTCCTCCTCGCCAATTACATAGACAACCGTAGTGGAGGATACTGCTCTTCGAATTTGCAGGATAAGGTGAGATCCAATAGTGACTGCCAATGAAAACCCCACATTAAGTAATCCAAGAACCCATTCTATCTGTCCGAAATATCAGAGGCGAAGATGCTTTGAATGATGAATGATGGAAGTCAACCTACTCGAAGGGTGAGAATCACTCCTATGCTAAACACGCCATAAGCCATAGTTCTACGCACAACCTCGTTAGTTTGTCACCTTGTCGGAATCAGGTTGGAGTACGTGCATGAGAAAGTAAACCACATTTCCTTCGATGAGAACGTCCGTCAGGCGCATTACTCTGGTCCAGTTAAGGGGACCGAATTCCTCTCGGTATCTTCGGAGGGCAGCATAGAAAGCGACTGAAAATAATAGACATTCATATGCCATCATAGAGGCATGATGGATGTAGACTTTGACGGCTAGGTTAGGGATCGCGCTGAATTTAACGTCGAGGTTCGGTCGAGCTCCATCTTATGGATATCAGCTAAGTTTACATTACCTTCACGATGAATCAAAGTATGACTGACCTACAGAAATAGTGACAAGTGCCACACAGACGATCATAGTTATTATTTCCATAACAAAGCCTATGCCTGTCAGAAGTAAGATTTTCCTTGAGCCACCATAGAGAGCGTGAAGCCGCAGTTGTAAAATGACTGAATAAATTAATCACGATGTTTTCCCTGGCATAAAGATGACCTACATTGGTTAACCCATAAAACGAAACAGTTGATCCACAAGCTAAGGGCAGGAGTATAACGGGTAACTAAGATTGAATCAATTAGATGGAACTTGACCCCCATTTATCTGACTCACCACTGTTCGCAGGATGTAAAAAAGTCATGATTTTCAACGAAAGGATGAGTAAAGCCACCTACAACTGGTATGATTCTTGCTAGGTAAGCCAGCAGCACTCGTTGACCTGAGGAGCACTTGCCTTGTCTGTGGAAATTGGATTCGTGATGAATGCTGATAGAGGTGAACACCCTACCACAGGCTTGTGTTATTTGGCTTACCCGCTGAGGACAACCTACGGTGATTCTAAGCTCTGGCAAGATGTTCACATTACCCATGTGACCAACGTACACCATAAATGCGATGCCAAAGTATCGAAGCTGACATTGATGCTGAGCTCGGCGTCAAGGACACATTCATGAAGCTCACCGTGAAGTAGAGAACTGTGGTGCTCGAAATCCGTTTTTTCTGTTACAGTGATACGTTAGGATGCCAGAATCTAAAAGGAATTGATCATGTACCCATATATATTCGAGCTTTTGACAAGATACAAGCGATCAATTACTGTGAATAGGATGGGGCTCCGAAAAGAAAATCGACGTTACCTCATAATCCCAACAAAGTACTGTCCATTCATTGTCAGTGTTCATCATTTGTAAAAATGCATACCTACCACAACTGTATACCAACACGGTAGTCAGTGCGACTGATATTGATCAACTTTTAATACTACAGGTCCTATCAAAGAATCTTTGACAATTACCTTGCAGGAACCGAATTGCTTGAGCGTCCATGGTTACTGTGAGCAGATCGTTACAGGTTGTCGGTTTGGTGAAGCCGGTAACCTGAGGTCCCAGTATATAAAGCCCTGGACCCAAAGTATACGTTGAACTGTGTTTCACCAGCTGTACGCGTCTGAAACAATTGGAAGGTGAATATTAAGGCGGCTCCAAGTTGTTGATCACTGCCGTGTCAGCAAGCTCTGTGGCCACACGGCTTCTATCACTTCCGGAAGTCCCGGTTCTGTGGACGACGTCGATTACTCAGCATTATCTCCAATTGCAGTGTTAACGGAGTAGAGAGTCCCATCGTTTTGGTTCCATGCCGCATATCCAAGGTACTGGGAGTCATCTTTCGGGCGACAGGCTCGCGCTGTGCCAACACAGCACCTTTACTAGGAAATCCACAGTATGTTCCTTCTGATGGCATCCACAGCCTTGACTGTGGGAGGCGGCGTCCATGAAACGTCTCCTACTCACAATTTCAGCTTCTAATCCCGTGAAACTACAACCACTTTTCCTCGATAACGATGTTGAGGGTCGTGCGCGCGATGTAAGGGTCACAGGTGTAACGATGGCCCTTTGGAAGTGGACGATGGTTGTATCTGTACGGTAGCGGGGGCAGGGACGACGTGCTCAAGCGATCTCGAGGTAAAACTGAAAAATTCAGGATTGGTTGGCTTGCGGAATGTTCCAGCGCGCGACTGTAGATGAAACCGGCACGGGGTGATAACAACACCGTACAATCCCGAATACCCGCTAGTGGTGAATGTTGCCAAGTTGCAATACAACCCAACAATAGAATATGTATGGATGTATAAGAACGCCAGGACATGCAAGGAAGCTTGTGGATTGATTGGATTAGCCCGGGACCATGTTGCCCAGGAATAAACATGTGTAAATACCTCGCCAGCACGTACTTGACTACCGGTCGACGGTCTATAATTATTGAAGGAACCCAATACATACACTCTGTAGTGGCTACGCGCACACTGTGATCCTCGGACCCGTTATGAGTAAATGTGGTAGACATAGGCATGTTGCAATTAGCAAAAAAATAAGCACTTCGTTGAGATGGGCAGGCGACATGATGTCATCTAAAAGGCTTCAAAGTCGTCATGAGAAAGGAAAAAAGAAGGGATAGATGCAATAGTTAGATATGTCCCAATTCAGCAAACGCTAAATCGTTCAACTCCACACGTCCAACAGCAACCGCGAGCGCTCCTTCAGTATCTTCATCTCTGCTGCACCTTCCACCTCGGCGCTTCCACCCTTTGCCTCGCCGAGTATCCTCGCCAAGGTCTCCTCCACAGCCTTGCTCATCGCCTTGGCATCTCCACAGATATACACGTATGCCTTACCCTCCAATATCGCCTGCGCAATGCTCTGCCGTTCCTCCCATATAAGATCCTGAACGTAGATCTTGCTGCCATCGGGTTTGTACGGCGGTTCGCGAGAGAAAGCACAGTGCATCTTGAACTTGCCCTTGAGTTCCTCCATGTATTGCGGCCACTCTTCCTTGTACAAAAAGTCCTCGTTTGACTTACGGCATCCGTAGAAGAGGGTAATCGAACCCCACTCAGCGAGTGCATCAGGTCCATTTTTCTCGAGAGATCGCCTCGCAAGGGCAACCCGCTCTTGCACGAAGCCACGGAAAGGAGCCACACCCTGTAGGACAACGTCAGTATAGACACCTCGTTAAGCGTACTGCTCACTCACAGTACCAGGTCCAACCATGATGACGGGGATCTTGGGGTTAGCAGGCAAACGGAAAGTCGAGCGGCGCAAGTGGATGGGTATCTTGTAGATATTATCCTCTATGTGCGCACCTCGAGGGCCCTCGATCGCGTATTTCGGGAGAGATGCATGAGCAGGTACCGAGCTTGCCGGCTCGGCGATGAAAGGTGCCGTCTCCCCGTGTGCTGCGTACTTGACATTTAGTAAGAAATTTGTAGCGACGCCGTAAACGAATCGTGGTTGTGATAGTCGGTTGGGGATGGACTCGTACTTGAGAACGACAGCGGTAAGGTGAATTGCGTCTGGGTATAGCTTAGGACTGGAAGAAATCGAGTAGAAGCGAGGTTGGAGGCGTGGGATGGACGACACGATGATGTCAAAAGGTATGGCCCAAGCCGTGGTATTTTCAGGCGTAGGGTGGACCTTGATGTCATTCCCTGCAACGAGCTGCAGTACCTCGCCCAGTTTGAAGCATCCATTAGCGATGATGTTAGAGTATTCCTCTTTGTCGGTGTTCAGACTCTTAAGCAAAGCCTCTGCTTCCGGATGAGGGGCAAATTTAGAAAGCACACCGAGCATCTGGCGGCCAGCGACCGCACAGATGTCTATGTAATGGCGAAGGACGGTGGCATAGGTGGTTGGGACGGGGAAAGGCACCTTGGCGAGGGCGGGGTCGAGAGAGTCGATGTTGATGACGGCATCCTTCTTGCCGTAAAGTCCGAGGACGCAGAGCATGCGGTCGACCTCCACGTCGGGGTTTGAGGGCCACACACCCACGTGATCACCGTGCTGATAGGTGATTCCAGAACCTTCGATGTCCAGCTCGGCGTGAACGCAGTTGCGCTCTGCACCAACCTGGAAGAGCTCGCGGGAGTACTTGACGGGCGACGGATATGGGTTCTTTCCGTCGTAAATACCCTTGGTTCTGGTAAGCGCACGGGCGGAGAGCTCGCCTGTAATTTGGTCAGTGCCGGAGACGAGATACGGTTGCAAACGGAGTACATACCGAGGTACACCTTGTCGGGAGGATGCGAATCGAGTTCGGTGACTGCAAAGTCAGGGGTGTCACCGCCCTGTCCTTCCTCGACGCCCATTGCCTCTGAGAAGGCCTTCCACATTCCGTCTTTCCACTCCAAGTAGTCTTCCTCCATGCTCTTGTCGTCGTCACCCTCGCCGCGCTCACCGATTCTCGTTGCACCCATGTTGGTGAGGAGAGAGTCTACCTTGCGTCCGATAGCATTGTAGTGCTCGTAAGTCCTGTTACCGAGAGCGAAAACGACATATTTCAGGCCATCTAGCCTGTGGGCGCCACTGCTGAACTCGAACGATTCGTCCTCGAGGTTCTGCATGAGTTGAACGGCGTTGTCGGTGGGTTCACCCTCTCCGTAGGTTGCCATCACAAAGAAAACGCAGCAATCCTCCGGGACCTGGTCGAGGTTCTCAAAGTCATATTCTTCGGGATCACAGACGAGAGAGGTAAGACCGAACTTGGTCTTTGCCTCTTTCGCGAGACGAATCGCATACTCCTCAGCTGTGCCTGTCTGAGAGCCATAGAAAATGACGATGCGTTTTTTCTGGGAGAGACGAGGGGTCAGAGGGAGGGAAGGAGGCTATGGGACATGACATACCCCCTCTTTCATCTTCGAGATGAAATTTCGCGGGTTGCCATGGCCGTTTGCAAGCTTTGACGGTGCAGGTGCGACTGCTTTCGGCGAAGAAGAGCGGAAAATCTGATCACGGAAGAGATAGGCAGCGGCGAGAACGACGCCCACCGTGACGATAGCAAAATCCTGGGAGGAGGCTACGGGCATCGTGGATGCTGAGGGAAAGAGGGACAGAGAGAGAGAGGGAGAAGGTGAGACCGAGTCGGGAGGGAAAAAGCGGTGAGGTGGCACTGCCGAATACGGCCCAGGACAGAGAGAGAGAGAGAGATAGAGAAGGGGGGGGGAGAAATGTTCACACGGGGGGGGGGGTCTGGCTTGGCCCTGCGGTTTTTATAAAGTCACTAGTGCAGACTTGTCTCAGCATTTTTGATGAACGTAAGCGACCCGATGCTAAGCTAGCGTGTCCGGTTGCACACACACAGCTTAACTGATATGATTGCCAGGCCTTGGCCTGGACACAGCCGTCGTGCTGAGGCAGTCACACCAACATGTCAGACGATGACCCCTGGGACGAAGATCCCCGTTACGCTCAGCACGCTGCGTGGCAAAGCCTATCAACTCGATTCACCAACGTGTGTACTCCGGCCGAGGCCACGTCATTTCGCTTACCCCTTGACCCCTTCATAGTCCGGCTATAGACAAGGCATCATCGCCGGTAAGGAAGCCGCCTTGCAACAAGGCTTCGACCTCGGTTTCGCCGACACAGGCACTCCGATCGGGCGCGAACTGGGTGCTCTACGAGGGATTGCCTCTGCTCTAGTCTCCTTCCTGTCATCTATAAACACGACCCGAGCAGAACTCGACGAGGCTCGTGACATCGCAGCCTCCCTCTCTCGCATACGTTTTGACGACATCGCTCCACCGGACATCGAAGCCGAACAACACGCACGCGAGCATCTTCACGCGGACGATCCCGGTCTGGTACAGACAGAAGCGCTGTCACAGAAACGAGAGATGGAAACATTGGAAGACATGTTGTCTCACATGGGTGCCGGAGGGACTCAGCAGATACGACCCACCCGCGAGGATCTCGTAAATTAAAGGGGCGACTGTCTTCATTGAGCGAAAGGCTCGGGTTGGGGCTCTCTTTCCAAGACTGGGACACCGATGAGTGACCCGTTCGTTTCACTTGCACGGCACTTTATCTGAAAAGTGCCTGAACTCTACGGTAAACGCTAGTATGTACACCGCAATGTTCAGCCCATCATCATCTAAACTTAAAAGCTTTGGCTTCAATAGTTGGTAACCAAAGCATCCATACGTGGGCGGAGTGCAGCTGTGCAGCTAGTCCTCGCGGAACATGTAGCTTCCGCAGATATCAATCTATTCAGATATTGCACACAAATCTAGAGTGTCTTGATCTTCGCCTTTTCCTTCTCTTCGATGACTTGTTTCGCATGCACCTCTGGCAGTAACCTGTTCAGCAAGGGATCACACCAGCGTTGGAATAAACAGTACCTTTCCGTTTTATCCAAGCCTCTACTGATATACCCGCGAACACGATGATCGCACCAACCCATTGACCGGCCGTCAACCAGTGGCTGTAGATGGCCACAGATAGTATCATTGTAAACATTTTGCGTGTCAATGTGATCGTGCTAAGGTATTAATCAGCGTCCCTCAATGAAAAACACCGCAATCAGGAACACGGACACAAGTGTCAAAGACCCAAAGTGTTGCAAAGTTTCAAATATAAATAGCTGCCCCAGCGCACTCGTAACAGAGAACTGCAGCAGCGGCACCACGATCGATGGGTGTTCTCTCACGAATGCAAACGCACTTGCAAGTTCGGACCGTGCATCAGACGACGGATGCAAAACGGGAATAGGCGGGAGAGGGAGCGTTCCCAGTATCAAATTTAGCAGGGTACTGAAGACATTCATCCAGAACATCATCTGTTGCCCAGTAACCTTGTACCTCAGGAATATTTCGTCCTGGGTTGAGTTGACAGCGCCATCGAGGAAGATGTCGACGAGGACGTATGCGATGCCTATTAATTGCGCATACGGTGACCGAGATGGCGGCTCGTTGGACCCTTTGGAAGGTCTTTCCTTTCCGGAAAACATGAACATAGTAATCCCGGTGGTCACCATTGCGACGACGAGGTATTTGTGAGGTGCAAAGCGACGACGGTACAAGATAATGTTCATGATCATGACAGGAACGAGCTTGCAGGATTTCGCCAAAACCATGGTCGGGTAAGTAATGTGAGATAGGGAGGCGAAACCGAAGGGGGCAGCGAGTGTAATGAAAAGCGAGCATTGCAGATAGCCCTGCAACAGACGGCTACGGGGGGATCTCCAGCCAGATTGTGCAACGTCGGGTTTTCGTACATGCCCATTAGAGGACACTTTCGCATTTCGGGGCCCGCTGGTTTTCTCCTCCGAGAGACCGTTGGTTGTTACCGAGTCGGCAGCATCTAGTCCAAGGAGCGAACAGAGGGAAGAACCGCATTCCCCACGCACGTAGATATAAATGAATGCAGCCAGCGAACCCAGACAGCTTTGGCATATTCCAATGAATAGTGCTGATTGAAACCTATCTGCAGACTGTCCGTCAACGGACTGAAACGGCACTGACACTGGAAATGTAGCGTTATACCACAATAAAATGACCCTCAACTATGGCCATGACCTACGACGTTCCTGTGCGACAGCCCAAAGCTGGTGGAAATTAGTAGGGAAGTAATTAGTGTGCGTCCGCCAAGACTCACGAGAAACATGGTGTATACGCCAGATACGCACAGACCCAACCTAATTAGAAGACCGAGGTAAGTACAGGTCGCTTCTGACATACAGGTTTCCGACCTTAGGATAGACATGACATGCGTTCAAAGGAGTGGATAAGACGCTATGCGAGTGAATGGGATGGATTTAGCTGACTAGGTTGCTCAAGTGAGGGATTATGTAACCCTAACCCTAATGCCAGAAAAACGCTAGGATGATTCGTCCTTTCTTTCTCTTGAAGCACACGTTTCACATGGACGTCTGCCAACCAGCGAAAGATCAATGCATGTAGGTGATAAGTTGAGCGGAAACCTTTCCGCCAGACCCACGCTACTACTGAGATGTAATCCAAGCGTGAGCTTGTAGTTGTATACGGCTAGCGACAACATCACTCCGAAAAACTTGCGCATCAACATCTGCAAAACGGCAAGCCAAATCTGGAAGACGAACAACGACCCGAGATGTTGCAGCTTCCCGAATATAAAACGGCACCGATCAGCGAGAACGGAATCACAATCGACGGATGCTCCTTCACAAACGCCACTGCGCTCACAAATTCGGAATGCACACCAGCGGTCGGGTGTAGCACGGGTATGTGTGCCAACAGGATCGTTCCGATTTTGGCATACTCCAATGAAGATTAGTGCTGATTTGAAACCTATCTGCAAACTATCCGTCAGCGGACTAAAACGGAACTGACAATGGGAATGCAGCGTTCTAAGTACCACATGACTTACGACATTCCTGGCCGACAGCCCAGAGCTGGAGGAAATTGGTAGGGAAGTATGCTTCCGCCAAGACTCACGAGAAACACGGCGTACGTGGGTAGCTCGTTTTGACATACACGTTTCAAACGTTAAGAATTCACATAACACATAACCTGATGACACTGACAAGACAGGCCTCGCTTCGCTCCGATAGTCTTTTTTGATTGACGAATTACTTAGAGGTTGCAGCAGAAACTACAGTGGTAATGGGTAACGTTGAGAGTTCATCTGGATTACATAAGCAGGATGATCTTGTTATCTTGACAGCATGGAATGATGGAGGGATCAGATCGAGGCTCCGCTGCTTCTGTGACGTAGTTTTTTTTTGTTGCCATACGCAAGCAAGTATACGCAGGAGAACATTCAATATAAAAAACGACTGGGTCGCAAGGCTCTCAGCGAGGTGTCCGTCAACGACGGTCGCAACAGGATTCTGGTCTTTTGATCCAATCAAGCTCCTGTGAACCTGGCCATCAGCCGCCGGAGCCTGCAAAAGGGAGCTCTACGCTTGTTCCCTCAGTCTGCCACGCTCAAGGCCAGGACTGGTTGGCCAGAAAAGTCAGTGGTATCAAAGTCAGCGTCAATACCGTTGGCAGGGACATTCCGAATCTACCCGCATCATACTAGCTTGGTGGCTGGGGGCAGTGGGGTGACATTGCAATCTTCCCCAACATCACCCATGTCCACCCCCCTCCTAGCCTCCCTCTTATCTGCTAACGCTCAGTGGGCTGAGCGGACCAGCAATGCTCACCCAAGTTTCTTTGGTCAGTGTGCCAAGGGGCAGTCTCCAAAGGTATGTTTAAATGTTTCCATCTATTTTGTCATCTAGATCTCACACGACTCTGGGCGCCTAGATCCTCTGGATCGGTTGCGCAGACTCGCGCATTCCAGAGTCCGTTGTGACCGATGCAAAGCCAGGCGATATTTTTCGTGCACCGCAATATTGCCAAGTAGGTTGTGTCCAGCTCAACTTTGTACTGACCACATATTCACTTCAATCCTGTCTTGATTTGCTTGTTGAATAGCCAGTTTCACCATCACGATGATAGTGCTCTCTCTGTGCTCACATACGCAGTCAATGTTGTAGGCGTTGAACACGGTCAGTGCACCGTGCCTTAACATCTCCGTGCGCACGCTCTCACGTTCCTATGATTACCATCTCACTTTTGCCCTTATCTATTTGCACATTTAAATCCATTGTCATTCACGCTAACAACAGTTATTATTGTCGGACACACCCACTGCGGTGGTGCGGCCGCATGCTTGGAAGCCGCCCAAGCCCAAGCTTCCAACTCTCCTCCTACCATTTTCCCCGGACACTCCCCTTGGTCGGTGGCTCGCCCCACTCATTAACCTTGTCACGACGCTCGATCTTAAGGACCCTACCTGCGGAGACTCACTTGGATGCTATCGTCGAAGCCAATGTCAAACGTCAAGTCGAGAACGTGTGTGCGACGGACGTGATCAAAGGTGTCTGGACTGCAGCCATGGGTGACGAAAGCAAGGAGAAGAGCCAGGTGTGGGTGCATGGATGGGTGTACGACGTCGCAAGCGGACGGCTCAAGGCTTGAATGTATCTCGTGGACCGCAAGCTCAACTGAGTGACTCGGTGAGTATGTGTATAAGGAATTGAAGGGCTGTGGTGTAACTCAGCTTCTGGGCTCGCAAACAGGAAATACTATCACTTCTATCACTATTTCTTCAGCCTGCAAGGTCCTCCTGGGCTCTTGACGTCACATTCACCAGTTGCGCGAGGTGTACAAACGTGTATGGTGTATTTATCCCCGCTGCTGAAGTACAGTCACATACGAGTATTCCTGTCTCATTTTCCTTTGGTTAGATTCGTCG